>CM034153.1:95431372-95467510 GCA_019776745.2 Taxus chinensis
CTGTTTTCTCGGATTTTATGTTTTAGAGAAAAAGTATAAACCCTGGCAAAATGATCCTCCACAGTTGTATTCTACATTCAACTCTTTGGGTATTCGCATACTTCTAGGGCATGTGGTCTGTAAAATAACACAACTTTCCTTAGGCACTAGGGTAACTAGCCATCCAATGCCTTAATGGCTTGGACAATTGCATAAAGATTCTCGAATCATAAGTAGAGTAGTTCTTTCTTACCGTCATTTATTTTCTCACTAGAAATGAAACTACTGGCTTCTCTCCTTGATTAGAATCTCTCATACCCTACGATGTGAGGTGCATCAAGTCACCTCAAACACTTTATCAAATCGAGTAGTGGCTAAAATGGTCGCCTCTATCAGCCTTCTTCTTCAGATGAACTATCCTTAGTTGCCTTTGTCGCACATAAAACTACTCCTTCTTTTGTGGCAATCTGTTATAGGTGGGCTAGTAACACGTAACTATACTATTTAAATTTTTAATAAATTTGTTTTAAAATGTTGCTAGAGCGCATGAATAGCTTCCTTAAACGCTCTGTATACTCCAGGAGTAGTCCATTCAATAATTAACCCTTTATCTTTTCTAGAGTCCATTGTTAGGGCCCTGCCCATCATCTGGCTGAATATAAACCCGAAGAATCACAAACTCTCTTGGCATGAATTTGCACCTTGCTTCGATATTTACTAGATATCTCTTTCCTTAACACTTAAAATTACGGGCACTTAAATGGCTGCAACTGTTCTTCTTCTTTAGTTTTTACTAAAGATCAAGAATCGCTTAAAATAAAACACAAAAAACTTACCATTTATACTCCAGTACGAAATGGTGTTCATTGCAATCTCATAATGTACTAAGTGGTCGGCACTGGGTAACCCGAATGGCATCCACCGACCACTTATATAATCCATTTCGCTTTTGAATGCCTATTTTCCACTTCATCTCATCCTTCTCTGATCGCAATTTGTGATAACCCGTTTCGAGTCAATCTTGTGAATACTTTAGTTCCATGAATCACAAATCTCATCATATCATCAAGTGAGGTATTGGGAACCGATATTGATTGTAGTTTATTGATTTCTCCTCGCTATCCTTGGCACTATTCTCCATGTTCCATCGCTTCTTTGTGTGCTAATTAATCTGGTAGTTGCACATGACTGCATTGCCTCCCTTACGACCGCGATTCTTTCATCATGAGCTCATAGCTCACTGATTCCTATTCACTCTGCATGTCAATGGTCGAGGCTCATCATAAAGCGCATTTGATTTGGGAGTTGACGACGCGTGGAATCAATTCATATGGTGTTGAATATCTCTTTTGGGTGGTAATCCATCTTGGTAGTGCTCCATCAATATAACATTTAACATTCTTCTATAATTATATTTTTGCTATTGGTATTTGAGCACTTACAGGTTCATTCTTTATTCTTATTTGTCTCCGCTCTCTTTAAGATGGTAGCATAAATATTTTTTTCGGTCATCCGATCTTCCAGAAAGTATAAGTATTTCTTTCACCCCCTCATGTAATAAATTTCTACCAAATTTTCATGGTCTTTTCCTACCCGGCGCATATGACATGCCTCCATAGAAATACCATCACAAAATCAACAAAACAAAACAACCAAATCTTCATCCTTATAATTATTCCCAGTTATATAAAAAAAACAAAGATATTAAATTTTTTTTCCTTATAAAAACTGAACTTCTATTACCGGCCTTCTTAAACCGAGGCATAACTATAAGGGTTAGGTGTGCTTCCTCACAATGTAGATCCTCTAATTCAATCACCATCTCATTTGAAACCATGTTCTCAAACAACTACCACCAATCATAATACATTACATCTTTCCATCGGCTGAGGTGCATCTTGTTCTGAAAATATTTTGTAGCACAGTCAAGCTCTCTGCCCCCTTGACTCCTTTCTTGGGAGTAATAATCATCATCCTCCTTGATCATCAGAGTTTCTCAACATTGGTTTTTGGGGGTATTCCAAGTCTTGTTCATCTTCTACTTGTTTTTATCTTCAACAAGTATTTACTCTTGGAGCACTCCTTTCTTCCTTTTTTCAATGTGTATAAGTAAATGTGGGCATTTCAAATCCGCAATGCCCTTCTTTCACCACACTGTAACAAAAAAATGGGTCTCTCGTGGAACCCCATCCTCTATCACTAGGCTATCCTCTACCCCTAGTAAAATCTCTGCCTCTTCTTGATTCTGGAAATCTTTGGTCCCTCGTATGCTCTTAGCTTTTTCTAATCCACGAGATGATTCATCCCCTACCTTGGATGAAACAGCGAACTCATCCCAAAGGAATATGAAGGCCATCCCTATGCATTTGGGTGAATCTCCTAAAACTTTGATGAATTTTTTTTCCTCAGCCTTTTAAGGCTAATTAATCAGGTAATCCTCGCATGTTTAATCGCTTATGGCATACTTATCGTCATCTTGAATGGAAAATTTAATCATTCAACATATCCTGAAGTCATTTTTTTCCTCAGTTTCTCATGCTCTAACATGAATGGACCAATCTTGTAGAAGCTCGATTTGTTATTCTTGTCATAAGACTATTTTGTAAGTTTTGTCCTGAGGTATTCTAAACCTTCTGTAAAGGTGTTTTGTAGCATAATCCGATAGGGATGAAATTTAATCTTCTAGCTTTTGATTCCATCTTACTCACGTGCCTAATTATTTTCTTTCTCCCCCTTTCTTGACCACTCTTTTCTATAGGTGACCTACATGAACATGAGGGCATGGACTGTTCAATTTTTTTGTGGCATCGCAAATTTATACTCTTTCTTTAATCATAGGTGGTCCTTTCACTCAAAAAATTTCCGCATGTGGCTATCAACCATTTCTATGCACATCTCCTCTAGATTTGTTAGTACTTACCTACACCTGTAATCTGAAACATAACTCTTATCCGCATCATTCTTTGCCTTAATGCCTCCGTTAAAGCAGATCCTTTCTCAAAGCGATGGTGGTGCTTGCTTTTCCCTCCCTCTTGCACCTACATAACTTCTTCTTCATCTGTGTCATCTCCAGCCTGGATTTCCCCGCCTCTATGGTTATGGCATTGTAGCAAGTGTAGCAACGTTGTCTCTACAGATCTTGCAATATATTCTATCATGCTAGGCATATCACCTACCGTCCTCTTCTCTTCTCCTTCCGGTGCTATTTTTTTAAAAAAATACTCTCGAACCATTCTCTGTATACCAGATAATGTAGCCAAATTATGAATCAGAACTGGCAAATGAACTTAACAATAATATGAATCTCCAAAGAAATTAGATTCTCTTCTTTGTAATTGAATATTGAATTACATATGTCCTATATAGGAAAAACTAACTTCCTCCAACTTGAGTTGCCAGTAAACTCCTCGCTAACTCTTTATAAATATACTCTAGAGCGGTGGAATACTATTTTAGCAGTTACTGAACTTGTCTATCTTAGTAAGTTTGCCAGGGGGGCCGCATGCTTTATTCGCTATGGCACAAATAATTTTCCATGGCATCTTCTACATCCCTAAATTTATGATGAATTTCAGGCTTTCTAACTCATAAGTAACTAATAGACTAAAATTAACTAAACTCCACAAATTAAATGATGAAAAAACCAGTTTAAACTTAAAATCCTAATTTTGGACTCAATAGGGGCAGATTTATGGGGGCCACCGAAAAATCATGTCAAAACTGCCCCATCCAGTGGTCTAGGAATGGTTCGGCTCCAACTGTGTTCGTCCATCGAAACTGTGGTTTGAAAAACAAACAGAGCTCAAAAACGACACGCCGAGGCTCAGTTACTGACCCCGACGCTTCGCATCGTCCTACTGAATTCTAGGCTAGCATCATTACCCTTAGTCATAGTCTAATATCATTCTTGTCTTCACACATGTTAGATGTACTAGGTTTTTTTTATTATATTAGAAATATAAGTACTAGGGATTGTGGTATCCCAGAGGCTTTACAATATTGAATACAATCGTTAGAAGACATAAAAAGAATTAACAACTATAAAGCAGTGAGGAGTAGAATGAAATGACCTCAACCAGTGGTTGAAGAAGGAAACGCAGATAATGGAAACTAAATCCAGAACGCGAATCAATGTAGACCATTGAACCAAATAAAACGTAACATCTTACTTTAAGATTTCACATCTGCATCCGTTAACTAAAGAAAAAATCTCGCGCTTGTAATTGATAGTTCACTATAAATATTAATGTTTCTTATGGCTATAACTTGAGTCCCAACGCAACATCCATTCATTCACAGAGGACGTAGGACGCAACCATACGATCCTTTCAAATCATGAATCTTAAACATGCCTAAGTGCGAGTTCACCTGGCTAAAGTATCCATATCAAATAGATCGTCATTGACTGCTTCGCACTAGGGGAGAGGCTCCCCCTCAACATGACACTCCTCGCCACAGAAAAGGTGGGTATATCATACGCGGCTTACCTAGAGGAAAGCCCTATGTAATATGATTTATAAATTATCCACGCATCGGGCTCCACCTAGCTATCGATATCATATACTTCCCCCTGACTTCCACTATGGCTGTGAACATTTCTCCGCTCACTAACTTGCACAAATGGTCAGTATTACTGATTATGTTCTTCCTGGAATCCAAGCTAGAACTCAAATATCACTAAATATGTTGAATTTTATGGTTTTTCATTATATTAAAACAAAGACACCTTAGTCGTGTTTTTTTCAATTTAAAAAGGGATATGTTCTTCTTCGTCTTTTTCACAGTCCCTATCAAAGAGGGTGTCTATAAAAGTAAGTGGAATCATCTTGGGCAAAACACCTTATAACAAACTATTCAGAAATTCAGTTGATGAATGGATTAACTACGTAAACTTTATTTACTATATATGATACATGCCCAAGACACATTATTTTTTACTTCACATTCAGAAACGAAAATGACATAACGGAATTTCCATCCGATGTCTCCCTCTAAACGGTGGGCGTAATAGTGGTGAAACGTTTAGGTGAGTATATGGATATGGTGTAAATCGTTGATAGGATGTAGGTTATATGGAAACATATTACCCAAAGAAAAGAATAAAGATTAACAAAAAATTACAATATGACCTTAATACAACACATACATCTCGTATTGTGTTTTTCACTACTAAAATTTTACACACGTACTATATTTTCAAGTTACTATGAGTGGTTATTTAATGTCAAGTTATCAAGAATTTCTACTATTGATCTCTTCTACGAAATGTTTGTTATCACTTATTAGCAAATTAAAACATCCAATATAGAAAGTCTCATTCTCAATGTTGATCTACTATCATATATCACTGCTTTCTCTTTAGAAAACAATCACTAGCTATCTTTGGGAAAGCCTTTGCTATAAACATGGGACAGTTTAATGATTCATATTAATAAGAAGCTGTATAAATATATAGCTTAGTATATGTCTAGATAGTACCTTTCATATATAATTATATGCATTATTTATTAAATCCATTTTATAGATACTCTTGAAAGGGATATATACAACTTTAGAATTGAACTCATTCTTTACTTTCAATATATAATTTTGATAAATGAACTCCCGAATAATTCAAATAGCAATTAAGGTTTATCCGTCATTATTTCTCATAATATGAAATGTTTGATGTTTTTATTAGATATGTTATAGAAGGTAAGATGTTTTCACGCGAATCACAACACCCTTCGATTTTCAGTGTTTCACGATGTGTGTGTGTTCAATCTCATGGTGTGAGTAGGTACCTATGGTTACTAGCTCCAAGGTTGTGGACTTTGTGCACTTGAATAGACGGCTGCCAGAGAAATATGAATATTCTTTCCATATCCTAAGTGCTAAACTAATCTAGCTAAATGAAGGCTACTAACTATCTCTATCTAAAATTTCCAGGACTTGGAGTAGAGGATTACTATGCTAAATGAAGGTTAAACTAAACTATGTAGAGTGTATGCCATTAGAAAGAGGGATGAAATAAATTCCAATTCTCGAATAGATGTGAAAATTTGAAAACAATACATACTAAGAGGGTGATAACAATTCTCCATAGTCTTAATTAGAAACTACCTCTCACACAATATATCATACCAACTATGACAATGATTTCATTGCAAGAGATAAAATAGACACAATATAATTTGTCAATGAGGTTGAAGACGAAATTGAAACGCATAAACGACACATAGGTGAAGGATCAGCATAAAACTGAATCTTTGGTCTAATGATATGACATATTGCAATCCTCCTATTAACAAATAAAGGCCTGATGCACTTAGGTAAGGAGTCTACTACATAGGGCCTTATAAACCATTGGCTTCACAACCAAAATAACTATAGTTTTGCTACTAAAAATCTATCTTTTTTAGAATGATCCGATTACACTCTCAATTTATAGAATTATGATAGGAGAAAGAAAGAGAGGTGATAATTCCCAAAATAAACTTTCTCAGACTATTTACCAGGTCATAGAAACAGGATTACGGTTGGTGATTTTGTACCTGCAAAAGAAATATCGAAGTTATCCCCATAACTTGAGCAATGAAGAGTGATTTCCGCTGATTATTGATTCTTTTCTCAATCATCATATTTCGGCAACCACCAAATAGATAATGACTAGTTTTTTTTCATAGAATATCACTCATCCATGTATTCTAGAAATTAAGATTTCTTTATTGTTGTGCATTGGGCTCATTTTTCGGCAGTTTGCATGATTCTAATGAGACCAATTTTGTGAAATCTGTTTAGCAATTGAGAACATTAATGTCTCTAATTGTGAGCAGTTTAACTTTTATCTAAGAATGGGAAATTAATTTCATGGATCTGGAGTGTGGAGGATGTCGAGCCTTTGCAAAAAGTCGCAATTTGTGAAAATCATAAGTTCTGGAGTCTAAACGTTATGTCCTGTTTGAACTTCGAGGAGGTGGATGTTCACACGGCTCTCTCACAAACGCATATACACTTGATTTTTAATCCTTTTTTTATATTATAATGGCAGTATTGTGTTTTCGATATGTCTTATGGTCACTAAGTAAAAAAATTGTCACTAGGCCACGGACCGCCGACTTATCTGTGACTACACTTTTTGCTAAATTTCACCTTTGCAGGGAACTCATGTCTACTGTGGTATTTAGACATGGCGGGTCCTCCTTTCTCCCGTTTTTGACTTGACTCACTTCGGGATCTTCTTGTCGCTTAGCGTGCCACTATGACTGGGCAAGGTGGGTCGTTGACCTTCGGCCAGGGTGAATACCTACGTGTCACTCTTCCTATTTAACTTCAGTGATCTTCACGTTGCGTGTACTCATTCCCTATTGTACTTGGACCACTTATGGGGGCCCGAACTTCTATCCGTCCTTATCGAGAACAAATAGGGCTATACGTAAATTTTCAGCTTTCCGCATCACTCCACACTGCTTAAAACTCATCTAGAATATTTTTGCCGATCCCACTCTACCTTATCCACATATACAATGGACCTGTCCCACTCCGTTACAAATGGGAAATCGAGATTTTGGGGAACTCAGTGCGCAATGGAACTTGGATCCATTGGTCGCTGAAACCCATTTAACATCCAATAATTGTTTTTCTCTTATAATTTTTAGAACAAATTCAGGTATGAAGATACCCTGGCCGCCCATTCCACCAATTGTTGCGGTGCAAGAGACCTTCATCCCAAAATTGCGACACATAAAAAAAAGGGACCCCTCTCCCCCAATTTCCCAAAGCATTTTAACAAATTTCTCACTAACTCCTTAAATTTTCATGAATATGGAGGTTGAGAAAGAAAAGGGGTGCCTTCAGAGTCCAATTTTCTTGTTTTCACCATTTCTTCCTCTCCAACTATAAAGACAATTAAAAAGTAACTTGATTCACCTTCGATAACTTTTGGATAAGATCAAGGTTTAAGGGGACCCTAACCATAACAGTAGATTTAGAGGGAAAGATGAAACTTTGAAGAAAAATGAGGTACCATCCTTACTAGTAAGATAGAAAAACCAACAAAGCAACACGATCCCATTCAACTAGGCAACACGATACAAGGCACCAATAGCACAAAAAGATAAAAGAAAAGAAAAACTCATGTTGTGTGCCTGTCCTCAAAGTGGGATGACTAGGGGACCTTAAGTGCATATTAAGGTGAGCGCCCCTTGTTATTCCCTTGCTTTTTCTGAGTCACAACCTTCCAATACTTTTCCAAATTGGGTTAACATTTTCCACAATAGATTGGAATCATCACTTCGATATTAATCTTGGGATTTAATGGTTCTCTATAAATCAATGGGTTGGAAACGTGTTTTCCCTTTTCCATAACATCCACAACCATAAAACACAAGGAATATTTTGCTTGATTCATTCTAATCTAAAGAGCTTCTTCTTCCTTTATCCGTGCCGCTCCACATATTATCACTATATTCACCTTGCTTAACAACTATGTGGCTAGATTAAGTTATTCAACTAAGAGAATTCCCTACCTAACATGTTTACTCTCCCTATGAAAATCCAAAGACAAGATGAACAAAGACTAAACATGTACGACATTTGAAGGAATCCTTCATTGTCATAAGATTTTGTGTCTAAATTAATATCTTCCCCCCTGAGTTTTAATAGTGGCTAAAAATATACAGGTATTCCATATCCAAATAAAACTTTGGAAAATTAGTGTTCTCAAAATCCTCGTCTTGGCTCAATAGGCAAAAACATTTTTCCTATGGTGATTACCTAGTGGAGGGTTAGAAACTTCATTGAATATTGGAGGTGTAGATACGGGATTCGAATCCAACTCAATCACTTAACTTTGACAGTATTAGATCTTGGTTGAATAATGGGAAACCATGGTTTAATAAGTACAAATGGGATGGCAATCCAAACTTTTCAAGTACACAGTTTACACAAAGCTAAATGTATAAATATTTCCCGAAATATTTAATAAATGAATTTTTGAAAACATTTTCACTGATAGTAAAATGTTGCGATATCACCTAAAAGACTTTAAAGAAATGATTCTCCCTGTGTTTTAACAATTTGTTTTCAGTAAAGATGGAATTGCGTCTTTATAAAATCAAATAATGTTTGCCCACCAAAAAAAATTTTAGTCCATGCTTTGACATTAACTTACCATTTTAGTGGGGCATGATTGGAACTTTGTGGTAATTATTTTTCCATCTACGTAACATTCAGATCATAGATCAGGAAGCAAAACATAGGTTAACACCATATATTTTTTAGCAGTCTTCTTGCTTGTCCTATTTTCCTTCAACACTCATTTAAAATTAAATTAAACATATTGCAGATACATTTCCGAACCATTGTGAAAATTGAGAATGTGATATTATAAATAATTTCTATATTTCATCATTTGAGTAAGTTTTTATTAGTGGATTATTCATAATTTTTTTTTCAAAGGTTTTAATAATTTTATAAAATGGAAATAAGTGAAAAAGAAGCAGTTAATATTGTGGGAAAATAATTTTGTTTTCATCCTATATTATCACCATTATATAAGTCAATTAAATAATAAACTGCCCTGAAATAATAATGTATTTAATATTTTGATTAAGGAATGTTAATTTTTCTCAATGAATAAGATCTGAGATAGGTTAAAAATAATTATTGATGACAATATAGATTTCTTCAATACGTTTCTTTGAAATGAAAAATCCAATGTAATTGTTCTGCGATAAAATTTGTTTTATATTCTTTACTTGCAGGCAAACCTAAATTATATAATCCATTGAGAAAGATAAGAAACCTGTTCCTTTTCCTGCAATCCAAATCTTTCAAAATACACTAATTTTTTCATTACAAAGGAAAAATCTATGATTTTTCTCTAACCCATGTCCTTGGTTTTATCATAAATATCTAGCAATTCATGTTCCCCCCCCTTCCCTCCCACATTTCTAATGTAGAAATGAAAACATTTCGTATTAATGTCAGAAGCCAACTAGTATTCATGATGTATTAATTTTAATATTTTAAAAATACATAATTAAATTATGATACTAATAAATTCGAGTGTTAAATCTCATTAAACTATCATCATGCATTAAAAATATTCTTATGACATATGTATAATCAATTATCTGATTGGGGAGCAAACTTACAGAGACCATAATTTTGAATGGTGACTATTGGTTCATCTTGAAAGATTACAATGGTTGTAGATTACATTAGTAATTGCTTAGGGCGCTAGCATACAAAAGGTTTTTTTCCATTTTGACAAGTCGTCCTATAATTCCTTAATCAGTGGTGTAAAATTTCTCCGAATGTGTTTTTTACTTTTGACTAGTCTTATACCTTACATAACTTTTGTTGTGCTAGTTTGAATACGTCAAATTTTGAATGAGCCTAATTTAATAAGGAAATTTGGGCAACAAATTTAGGTCCCATCGGAGTTGTTTTTCTGGTAGGTATTTGTGGCTATTTTAGGGTTTTTTTTGCATTTCACTAGGATTTTTTTATGCATTTTAAAGGGTTTTTAGAGTAACATGAAAAAAAAATAAAAGGAGGATTGCAATGATGTAAATATTAGTCTAGATTCCATAATGAGAAGAAATGTATTTTTATAAACTTCTATTTTTTATTTTCAAAACTTTTTATGTGTGTTTTTGAGGTATTTCAACCCTTGTGGCGCTGGGTTCAACATCAATTGGTATGATTATCCAAATTTTTGATCTAAGGATAGTAAGGTAACATCTTACATTTATCTGTGTAATTTTGCATCTATTTTAATATATTCATAGCTATACGTAGGAGGGAGGTTATGCACAGATGAATCGGCATATGCAGGATCTACAAAAGAATAGCTTCTTAGCTCACAGGATACTTACCCACTTAGAGGAGACATGGTAAATGGGGATTAACCTAGATAGTTATACTAAAGAATTTCCTCCATTAATGAATGGAAGGAGAGATGAAGAAAGAAAATAGAATTCTGAATAAATCTTGAATGATAGAACATTTGAGGAGAGATTGATCTCGGATTAGAGGGAAAGAATGGTGACATCAAGATTATTGTTCCCGACTATGTGTGGAGGTTATGACCAAAGGATTTGATTGATTGGTTGAATCTCAAATGGAAAAATTCTTTAAGTGGAAAACCCCTTTCAGATGGAGAGAGGTTAAGTTTGGATGTAATAAGTTCTCAGACATGCATTGATCTTGTGGGATCACCTACAAAATTAAAGAAAAATGAAAGGAAAGGAAAGATCCGCAACTGAAATAAAATGATAAAGAAGCTGAAAGAAAAATTTCTTCCTAATAGATTATAGTAAGAACCTCTTTCCCGTCAAGGTTCCAATCCTAATATAGAAGGATCTCATCACTGAGGAGTATAACCAATGAATTGTTACAATTTGGAAATCCGTGGACTATTGGATCAGCTTTAAAGATTACAAGGTTGTAGATATACTTAGTACGATTCTAGGGTCAGCTAGCATACAAGTTTTTCCATTTTGGCACAAGTTTCGGTCCTATATTCCTTAATCAGTGGTGTAAAATTTGCTCTCGAATTTGTTTTTTACTTTTGACTAGGTCCTTATACCTTAATAATCTTTGTTGTTCTAGTTAGATAAGTAAAATTTGGATGAGGCTTAATTTATGCAGGAATATTTAGGCCACAAAATTTAGGTCCCATCGGAGTTGTTTTTCTGGTAGGTAATTTTTGCTTTTTAGGCTTTTTTTTTGCAGTTATAGATTTTTTGAGCATTTAGGGTTTTTAGAGTAGACATGAAATAAAATGAGGATTGCAATTATTTAAAAATATAGTCTAGATTCCATAATGAAAGAATGTAATTTTTTAAACTTCTATTCTATTTTTTATTTTCAAAACTTTATGTGTGTTTTGAGGTATTCAACCTCTTGCAGCTGGGGTTCACATCAAATTGTATGATAGGCCAAATTTTGATCTTAAGGGAATAGTAAGGTAACATAGTACATTTATCTGTGTAATTTTGCAATCGATTTTATATATTCATAGCTATAACGTAAATGAGGGGAGGTTATGCAAAGATGAATAGCATATGCAGGGCTACAAAGAAGAGCTTCTTAGCTCACAGGAGAACTTACCCCCCTTATAAGGGACTGTAAATGGGGATGAAGACCTAGATAAGTGATACTAAAGATTCCATTTCCTCCATTACTGACTGAAGGAGGAGATGAAGAAAACTTAGATATATGAATAAATCTTGAATGATAGAACAATTTGATGAGAGATTGATCTAGGATTTAAGTGAAAAATGGTGACTCAAGATTATTTTTTCCCGAATATGGTGTGAGGGTTCATAACCAAAGGAATTTTATTGATTGGTTGAATCTCATCATGGAAAAATTCTTTAAGTGGAAAACCCTTTCAGAGGAGAAGAAAGGTTAAGTTTGTATGTAATAATCTCATCAGACATGCATTGATCTGGTGGATCACCTACAAATGAAGAAACTGAATGGAAAGGGAAAGATCCGAAACTGAAATAAAATGATAAAGAGCTGAAAGACAAAATTCTTTCTTCCTAGAGATTATAGTAAGAAACTCTTTCAAAGGTTCCCAATCCCTAATATAAAGGATCTCTCAACTGAGGAGTATACCCATGAATTTTACAAGTTTTCAATCAAGGTGGGAACGAGAGAGTCTGAATAACGAAGGGTAATGGTATATAGCTGGGTTGATTACACAATTAAGATGAGATAATTATTCCTCCGGATCCCTATCCCCTAGTTATCTTATCAATCAGATTAAAGGGAAGAAGAAAATAAAAGAGGAATAATTTTATAAGAGGTGTGAAGAGAGGGAAATCATCATCTCCAATGAGAGGCAGGGGTAGATTTGAATCTACAAAAGGTGAATCCTCTAACATAGAAGGGCATGGAGATTCTAGTTAGAGCCATGCAAACTACCAAAGAGGTAGGGGGTTTTAGAGGGGAAGAGGTTGTAATTGAGGATTGGTCTTGAATATCCCCTAGAGGAAATATACATGTTACGGATGTGGTGAAGAGGGGAACAAAGATTTTGAGTGTCTGCACTATGTTGGTACCCAAATTGATTCTCCCAATTTGACCTATCCTCACTACTTTATGGTTGTGCCTTTCAAATAGGGTGAGAGGACCATTTTTGTAGCATATTTTTTATGGAGGAGATGGAAATATCCTTCCTTATGAAATTTTTATTAAGACCTTGAAGAAAATATGATCAATGCAATAAAACCTAACTCTCACGAGTTGTCACTCTAGATAATGGAGATATTTTCTAAGCAAGGTTTAGGCCACTAAAGACCATGAAAACCTGATTGTTTCTACATGTTTTGATAGTAAAAATTATGCATTTGTATACACACATGACAAACAATGGTAGTATGGGTATGATTGGTTGTTTTAAATGAATTTTTGGTGGGAGTTGAAGTAGGATAAAGTTGATTATACCAAATCCTTGTGAAATTTTACAAAAATGGAGAACTTTGAAACAACAAGATGCTTTAGGATAGCTAGGATGTTCTTTTAACCAGGATATGTGCTTCAATGGAGGCCCAGATACGCACTTTCACACAAAATTCAAGGATCCAAAATGAAGGCTCAAATTGGAAAACTTAACTAAATATTATCAACCTTTGTTTCATCATGCCTAAGATACCCTCAAAGGCTAACAAACAATCTTATAGTCATGCCAAGAGTCACATTGATTTTTAAATTTTTTTTATTTCATTATCAAATGAATCTCTTCTGATAAATGAAATTGCAAATGCCACAAAACTATCACAAAGATAATATCTTGTGTGATTCATAGAGATTTCAATGTAAGATTGTGAAAAGAACAAGAAAACTACTTGCAGACATTCAAGAATGAAGAAAACATAAATTTTGCCCAAAAATAACACAGGTTAACTCAAGTTTGATTAAATTTATCAGTAGGGGAAAGTTTCTCAAATAATCTCAGATCTTGTCAATGGTTGTACACTCGCAACCACCTTGACATGATCAAATTTAACACAAAGGAGATAAACAGGTTTCTTTAGATGATTTCTCAGAAGGACGGGTTATATCAAGTTTCTCTCTTGGAAAAATCATTCCCGATCTCTAACACTCCAACATTCGAACCTACGACCTCTAACCCCTTTTCATGAAAAAATATTTCCTATTTATAAAATTTTACAACAAAAACTTTTCCCCCTAAAAAATCCAAACATTGAATGCACTAATGCTTGCCATGATTCTGATCGTGATTCCCAGAATCAGATCTGTAAAAAAGTGCCAGGTGCTCAAGGGGTGGATGTCTTTGAATATCTCCCACATTCAACTCCTTCTGGAAGATCACTTTTCCCTCTACTTGCTAACCACTTCCACCCCTAATCTATTAAATATGGTTCTTTACATGCTCGAGAAAAAAAAATGGAAGATCAAATCGAGCCTAGAGGTCAGATCTCATCTTAATGGAAAAAGACATCCCTAGATCTTCCTCACTAAACTTATATATCATATTTACTTCCCTTTCCTGTTTGGCGTGCAAGAAATATTAACAAATCATGAAGACTCACATCTCCAGGAGCTCTGGAGTGAAAATGGCAGAAAATCCAGATATAGATGCATAGTTGTCATTGATTTTTATTTTGAATTTGGACCATCCATGTGGGAGATCCACTTTAAAATGGTCTTGCAGGTTCCCTTTTTCTTTTTACAACTTTTGGAAAAATGTTAAATTTTCACATTTTTCTCTGCACTTCCACTCTTGAAAAATCAACCTGCCACGTGTCCCAATGTGGGTCCCAGTGAAACCACGCTTCCTTTTGCATTTTTAACTCTTTTTCTCACAAAATTAAAATTTTCCAATTTTCCTCCAAAATTCCACACCACCATCGTTAACTAGAGCAAGTTTTGACTTTTCTCTATCGGGCCCGCAGGTCATTTTGATGATTTCAGTAATTTGCATATCAAGCAGAAAAAATTTTGAGTTCCGCCCAATGTCCCGCCTTCTCGCCTCTTAACATTTTCAAATCCAAACTTGACCTCCTTCTTATTAGGCTTGCAGGCCATTTTGATATTTTAATCCATTTGATGACAAGAGGCAAAAAATCTAAATTACCTCCGATGGTCCACTTACCCGCCCCTTTGACTTTTCAAACTTCCAGGTGTCATAATGGTGCATCTTAAGATGGTCCGAAAAATTTTAGACCTTGAATGAGCACAGGATCACCATGTGTCTCAGGCACTTGAAGAAGTTTCTAAAAATTCTAAGAAAAGAAGACCCGGCGGAGATCTCCACGTGTTGTTATGGCGCAACTTCAAAAACTCTAAGGCATCAAATTGATTCGGCAAGGGCGCGCTTCCATTTTAGAATTTTACTCAATTTGGCCAAAAGGGGAAAACATCCAACTTGCCTCTGAAGGCCCACATCTCCACCTTTAACTTTTCCACATGTCCTCCTACAGGGTCAAAGTAAGACTTTTTCCTTGCCATTTAAAATTCGCTTTAATCAAAGTTTGGTGGGGCCACGAGGTAGGTTCAAATTTTTTGTCAAAGTATACAAAAATAAAAAGTTCAAAAACAAACTCGCCATGCTCCATCCAATTAAAAGAAGCCACGTAAGTACAAAAAGAACCAATCAGAAATGAGCGAAACTATGAGACCAAATTTATTTTTTTGTCAAAAAACCAGAAAGTGATAAGTAAAATCATTTTTTAGCCATCCCCTGACCAACCAAAAGAAGCCACATGACTGCCGAATGCTAAGGAATAAATTTGATAGGAAAAAGAGACACGCTTGACCGTAAAAAACACATAAATTCACCATTCATGCCTAGAACTAGATTTTTTTGCTAAGGATGATTGTTTTTGAAAAAAAACCAAGTGAATCATGGTTCTGAGAATCTATCGACCATGGATTTGGATTTTCAAAGCCATAAAAATATATATTGATCATTCTCTAGCTTCCATGGTTGGGGTAAAAGAGGAAAAATGGCAGAGCCCATGGATTTTAAAGAAATTAGGGAAAAAACAGGGACAAATCAGAGACATTCAAATGGAGGTAAAATATTTAGAACATCCACATCGAGAGACAAAATGTTTCACAACACGCAGATCAGAGGAAAATTAGGGTAAATGGTGTGAGATCAAAATGAGCACCAACACACTATCCAACACAAGATAGATGGAAAGAAGAAAAACCACAAGTAAATCTAGTTGAAGCTAAAAAGGATGAAGAAATGGAGGTTGTTTCAGAATTGGGTGAAACCCTCATGATCTAGAGGAAAATGATCACCCCAAGGAAGGAGAATGAACAAAATGCTATTGGTGGTGATTCGTTGTTATGAAAAAATATATTTTTAACAAGACGCACCTCTAGAGGAAAGGTATGCCAACTTATTATTGATGGTGGTAGTTGTGAAAATATGGTTTCAACTATGATGGTTGATAAAATAAATCTTAAATGTGAGAAGCACACATATCCCTATCGTATATCATGGTTGAAGAAAGGGAATGAGGTAACCATAAATAAAATATGTCTTATAAAGTTATCAATTGGGAATACCTACAAGGATGAAGTGTGGTGTGATGTTATCCCAAAAGATGTATGCCATATATTACTAGGGAGGCCTTGCAAAGATGATAGAAAGGTTATACACGATGGAGGGAAAAATGCATATACCTTTTCGAAGGATGGTGTAAAGGTGGTCTTCTTAACCTTCAAGGCAGAAGAGAAGAGTGAGGGCTTAAAGGTTACAAAAGAGTTGGTTATAGAAATAGAAGAAGTTGGCTAGTGTTATGCATTGATGTCAAAGAATATGGAAATGGAGTACTTTAATATACTTGTTGTTGTGGAAAAGGTACTAAAACAATAAAAATATTTCATACCATATGACCTACTAGATGGGTTACCTCGAAAGCGAGATATTCAACATCATATTGGTTTGATCCCAACATCGGTCTTTCCAAACTAGGCATCCTATCAGATGAGTCATACATAGAGTGAAGATTTGAACATACAAGTGAGAAATATAATATAGAAAGGATTAGTGAGAGAAAGCATGAGTCCATGTAAAAATCCAACGCTATTCACTCCCAAAAAATATGGAGACTGGAGAATGTGTGTAGATAACAGGGCCATAAATAAGATCAAAATTATGTATGGGTTATCAATTCCAATAGTCGATGAAATGATGGATGTGCTAGTAGGAGTTTGATATTTTAACAAGATTGACCTGCGGTATGGGTACTACCAGATCTATATCTGTGAAGGGAATTAATTGAAAACAAATTTCAAACTAAAAGAAGGATTGTATGAGTGGATGGTGATGTCATTTGGGCTATCTAATGCACCTAGTAGATTAATGAGGATGATGAATAGAGAACTCCTAGAATACAATTGTAATTTTGTTGTTGTCTATTTTGATATTCAGTAAGACAATGGAAGAAATCTTGTTACATATGAAATTGGTGTTAGACTTGTTACATAAAGAGAGTCTATATGCAACCTTAAAGAAGTGTATATTTCTTTAGAAGAGTCTTGTTTTTTGGGGGTTTCTTCTATCGAAGGATGGAGTGAGGATGGATGAGGAAAAAGTAAAGGTGATTTTGGAATGGCCTATTCCAAGGAATGTGATAGAGGTTCATACTTTTCATGGATTGGAAACTTTTTATAGGAAGTTCATCATGATTTTTAATAGCATTGTTGCACCCATAAAAAATTATACAAAAGGGAGAGAATTTGTATAGACCAAGGAAGTAACATATAGTTTTGAATTGTTAAATAAGTAAGTGCCAGAAGCATATATTTTTGTATTGCAAGATTTTAGCAAGGTATTCAAGGTTGACTTGATGCCTCACATGTTGGGATTGGATAAGTAATGAGTCAAGAAGGATAACCTATTGTATTCTTTAGAGAAAAGATAAATGAAGTCAAGAGGAAATATTCTACTTATGATGTGGAATTTTATGCTATTGTTTAGGAATTAAGGAACTTGAGGCATTACTTGGTATTAAAGGAATTTTTAATCTTGAATGACCATGAAGCCTTGAGGTATGTAAACACACAAAAGAAAATAAATAGTAGGCATGCATAATGGGTTTAGTTTTTACAAGAATATACTTTTGTCTTAAAGAATAACTTGGGTAAGAAGAATCAAGTTATTGATGCCTTGAGTAGGCATGTAGCACTTTTGACAACAATGAAAAATGAAGTATTAGGGTTTGAGGTAGTTAAGGAATTGTATTAAGGTGATCCAGATTTTGGTGATGTTGTGAGAAAACTGAAGGACCATACATTAGGTAGTGGTTCTTATGATTATTTGATGCAAGATGGTTATTTGTTCAGGGGAAAAAATTTTGCATCCTTTCTGGTTCAATGAGAGGAAATATAATAAGAGAATTGCATAGAGGGGGGTTGGCTGGACACTTTCGTATAAGTAATAAAAAAATTCTTGTTAGAGAAAAGTATTATTTACCATAGGTAAAGAGGGACACAAGTATTATTGTATCAAGATATAGTGTGTGCAAAAAAGATAAGGGCCATTCATAAAATACTTCGTTTTATATGCCAGTACCTGTCCGTACAAGGGCATGGGTTGATTTGAGTATGGATTTCATGTTATGACTTCCTAACACACAGAGACGAAAGTATTCTATATTTTTTTTGGTCGATAGAATATCTAAGATGGAATACTTCATTTCTCGTAAAACAACTAATGATGCTTCTAGAGTTGTAGATTTATTTTTTCAGAAGTGGTTAGATTACATGGAGTTCTAATAAAAATCATTTCAGATCGGAAAATGAAGTTTTTGAGTCACTTTTTTAAGACTCTATGGAGGAAACTGGGGACACAACTATATTTTAGTAGTTCATATCACCCCTGCACTAATAGGAAGGCCAAAGTAGTGAACGTAAGCTTGGGAAATCTCCTACATTGCATAGCCAGAGAAAAGCCAAAAAAAATGGGACTTAGTTTTACCACAAGTTGAGTTTTCCTGTAATAGCTCGGTAAACAAGTCAATAGGGAGGTGTCCTTTCCAGATTGTATATGGTAGGAATCCCAAGGGGGGTCCTAGATCTGATTGTGCTAGCCAGTTAAGTTAAAACTTGTGATAATGTAGCAGTATTTGTAGAACACATTCTACAGCTACAAGATGAAGTGAGGGAAAAGCTTAAAGTGAGTAATGTAAAATATAAAGCAGATAGAGATTCTAGTAGGAGAGTAAATATATTCTAAGAAGGAGATATGGTTAAGGTTAATCTTAGAAAGGAGAGGTTTCTAAAAGGCACATAATAAACTCATGTATAAGAAGATTGGGTCGTGCAGGATTCTTAAGAAACTGAGTGATAATGCCTACAAGGTGGAGCTACCTGACAACTTTTCTATCTCACCAATTTTTAATGTTTATGACTTATATAAGTTTCTAAGTCATGATGAAAATGTTTTGGAGGAGGAAGAAATAAACTTGGAGCAGCAAATGCTAGAGAAGAAAAAGGAAGGGGTGATGTGTGTCTTCGACCAAAAGATAATCACTACTAGACATGGGAGCTAAAACATATATTTTGTACAATAGGAATGTTTACAACAAAAAAAAAAATTAGATTCTTCAGTGGGAGTTGAAGAAGATTGACAGTTCAAAATTAGATGAATTCCGTAAACTGAATTCATAGGAGTTGAATTCTTTTCAACAAGGGGAGAATTATGCAGGAGCATAACTTGCAAAAACCATAACTTTTGATCAGACCATCAGATGGTCTTGAGATTTTTCAGGATGCTATATATACACTAGTACTATGCTGGGGTAAAATTTTCTTGCAAGGTTCTTGCCTTTTGGGCACATTTTTTTGTCCCAAATTCCTTCATTTAGTGGCCTAAAATAGGCTCCAAACATGTTTTCCATTTTTGACTAGGTCTTATAAATTTACAAACCTTTTTTGTGCTTGTTAGAATAAGTCAAAATTTTGTTCAAGCCTTAATTTATGACTACAAATTTGGCACACAAATTTTAGGACCATTTGAGTTGTTTTGCTAGTAGGTAATTTTTGGCATTTTAGGGTTTTTCAGCATTTTAGTTTTTTAGAGTATACGTAAAATAAAAGGTGGATTGTCATGATTTAAAATATTAGTGTAGATTCCAGAATGAGAAGAAAGCTATTTTTAAACTTCTGGTTTTTATTTATAAATTATTTTATGTGTGTTTTGGAGGTATTTCAACCTCTTATAGTTGGATTCACGTTGTTATCAAATAAAATAAAATTCTTCTTTAATCATAATCATATTTTGATAAAAAGTACATAATAATTTGTTTTCCCATCTAAATGGAAGAGAAGGATATAAGCGACTATTAAAAGAATATACATGCTTGTTGGAGGTGATATCATTTTTAAAAATGATGTTGATATTAAAGTTATAGATGTCAAATACTTAAATTTTGATTCTTATTTGGAAATAAATATGTTAAACTAGACTACCAATATTATCTAAGGGAGGGATCCCATAGAGGGGGCTACTACTCAAAAATTCACTTTGCAGCAAGTCCCATGAGAATTTACAAACTCTGTTGCAGGATAAAAAGGAATCTGCCCCTGGAAAATCGGAGCCCCTGATTTTTAGGAAGTGGGTGGAAAAAAAGGGGGGCTAGAGCTTTCCCTAACTTGCTTAAATGTTTTTTTTGCCAAATGGAAATTTCCATGCCATTAAAAATTCATTGGTGGGAAGAATTTTGGAGGGAGAGTTTTTAATGGAGGGAAAGGCAACTCAACAACTACTATTCAAAAAAATTAAAAGTTTCATGGGACTATAAATATGCTAAAATATCCCTCAAATATCTCTACAATACCAGTTGAATTATTTTAGGAGCGGCAACCCCATGGGACCACTAGGTAATTGTTATCAAGCTAAAACTTACATAAATTAACCTTAAAAGAAAATTCAATCAACTAATTAAATGGGAGGCATGGCTACCCTCCGGATACATCTCTACAACAATGGTGTGCAGATTGAACAGGTTTTACCTCGTCCCTACGATATCTGAGTTGCTTCTATTTGACCTGCTTCATTTTACCCTTGAGAGACTACTAGCGTACTACTTTTCCACCCTAACACCTCCCCTCGAATGCAATACTTAACAGTATTGCGGACGCAGCTTTGTAACAATCATCCATGGCGGACATGGCAATAACTCGATCCACCAATTTTATTTTCCCTTATCTTTCTCTATCCTTTTTTGACCGGCCCATTCACAACGACAACGCAAAACAGGAGAATAAGTTACAGGGTTTGAACACTAGTTGTTCAGATCCCGAGGAGTATTTTAACTTTGACCTGAGGTGCACCAGCTCCATGGCATTCCTGGCGTTCCTAACCGATGATCTGTTCCGATGGGGCTGGCTCCTTCCTTTCGATCTCAAAAGATGTCGGAGTGAACCCAACTGACAAAATTCTTACTATCAAATTTCTGTTGTGAAAATCGACATCTGTTGAAAGAGAAGATGAAGGCGTGGAGAACTGAATTGCTGGACTAGCACTTGCAGTCGATTTACTGCAGCAGGGGTAATTCTGAAGGTTCACAGAGAAAAATTTATAGCTCTAGTGAATCCGCCCCTCCCTTTAGTAGATTTAAATCCAAACCAAATCGTATGCCTTCAAAGCTTCCACCCTCGGGCAACAATTGGCAACAATTGTTCACCCTGGGGTTAGTAAAACCTCCTCCAATGAAGCTCGAATATTTACCTCTCAAACACCGGAAGCTCGACAAAAATGGCGTGGAAGAATCAATTCTTAAGCGATTGGCTTCATGGAATTACAATGAGAACTCAAAGCTCAGGGAAATAGAGAAGGGTCGTGTGATTTTCCCACAAAAATTGATCTCCGTCAAATAAAACAAGGCGCTTGAAGGGAATCATAGATCTAAAGCCTGGATAATACATTTTTCATTGACGTCATTAAACGGTTGTAAGCCTTCCATTGATGTTGTGGTTAACTACACCTACAGTATCAGGAAAATGGCCTCTTTACAGTTCATGTAATTCCCATATGGCGGGATAGTAGGGAAATATGGATGCAACTGCGGATGTTCAGTACCTCTTTTAACAGTAAAGGTTCAAACATAGACGATGAATGAATCGACAGAGACGGAGATTTCATAATCTCTTCTAACTGGCATGGATGGCTGTCGAATTGAAACCCTGATTACAGGACACTCGTGTCATGATAACATTGCTTGTATATCTTGAAGTTGGCCCACAATATTCAGCCATTAGTTGTTTGTTGAGTACCTCGTAAAGAGCTACACATGTTTACTATATGTAGCATTCTCATACTTGTGTGACCTTTGTTTAATTCCAAATAATAGATTGGACTAATCAATTTCATGTGTTTTCACATATTAATTATTTCATTAAAAATAGTATTAGTTGAATTAATTTCAAGATTCATAAACATCATTAAAGTTTATAAGAATATTAAAACAAAATTTCAAATTACAATTTACAAAATTATTATTGAGAAAAATAATAGAAATCACTCATTTAACACAAACTTGTAATTTTGTAGAAAGTAAATTCCAACTTGTCAAGGCTCTGTTATTTCCTACTAAACCTTATGCTACGACATACAATTCATGATTTTTCATCTATATTTTCTAAGAACAACATTGAAGACAACTCACCTACAATTTTGAAGGCCCTACGGACCTTATTGGAACTTCCAAATGAGGAAATAGTAAATCAACTCGTACGCCTACCTACCAAACAAAGAGGTACCTGCTCTGATTCCGCACACTATGAAAATGGAAATTTAGATATGGTCACTCATGAAGGCTCAAAAACATTATTCTTCACCCTAAGTGGTGCTAAGACTAGATGGCCTACTATGCAAAAGCTACTGCATAGCCAACCTCCTACATCACCTGTCACCACATAAACATGGAGAATCCACACTTTCTTTGAATATCAATTTTAAAGTCAAATATGATTAAAAAAATAATATAACGATTCATACAAATATTATAAAATATTCAAATAGAATACTCTTTTGCAGGTGAGTATTGTTAAACTTTGTCAGACTTGAACACAGAATCCCTCAATTGAAGATGGGTGATATGGTAGAGAGAGTGGTAGCCATAAGAGACATTGGTGTCACCATGGTGGAGACCACGATCAAAATAGTAAAAAAAATATTACCAATATACAGCGTAGCAGGATCCAATATCACATGCAGAAGCCATGAAGGAGGCAATTAGTTATTTATAACCTTTAATGTACTCTACACTCCCTGCAAGCCAATTATATTAGCACTAAA
Organism: Taxus chinensis; assembly: GCA_019776745.2. Taxonomy (NCBI): domain Eukaryota; kingdom Viridiplantae; phylum Streptophyta; class Pinopsida; order Cupressales; family Taxaceae; genus Taxus; species Taxus chinensis. The sequence continues at coordinate 95,454,633 of CM034153.1, forward strand.
CTAGATCCATGACATGATAGTGGGCTCAATGCCATAAGTCTATAAGGGATGTGATCGCCATGTCATGTCCCATATATATATTGATAGGGCCCACTAGCCCCAATAGATTCTAAGGAAAAACTTCTATTTCTCCTATTCATTTCCATCTAAATTTTTAGTCTCCTTTAAGAGATTATTGTATAACATTTGTATAAGGTCCACTGTAATGTTCATGAATTCTAAGAACCATTAAATTCCTTAGTAGATGTCAACCCACGTGTCTGATAAGAAATGATAAAAGCAATAATAATGAACAAGATAATATGTTGAATCTAAGGCAAATGAAAAGTGAGAACATAAAAATGTAAGACACAAAAATCTGATGTAGATTTATATATATTAAAATATACTAGGTCAGGTTGATGGTGACGCAGGATATAGAATGCAAGTTAACAATGACTTGAGAATATGATTCTTGACATCAACTTAGAAATGCAGATCTATCAGGATCTGAATGTCAACAATATGATCACAGAGGCTTGAGAATACTGACAGGAACCTACAGAGGAAGATCAGGAAAAAGGGAACATAAAGGATGTAAAAAAATAAAGATTTGTATGGATTGGATGGAAATAGGCCTCGTGTCGATGAAAACTGGGCTGATTTAGGAGTGACTGGAGATAAACATAATAGTTTTTCATTGATATAGAGGTAGGATGAGAGCTATGAGAATTGTGTATGATAATAGAACAAAGAAATAAAATGATGAAGATCTGGAAGATAAAATGAGTGATCACACAGGGTTGGGTTGATGGTGATCTAGGTGGAGTGAAAATGACCTGGGAAGCACAAGACAATGCTAAGGATGGATGAGTTGAATGGAAAACCTGTAAACAAAGTTATTATAAGGAGAGACTGAAGGTGAAATTCTGTTAGTACCTGAAATATAATAGAATTAATAAGAAATGATAGCGTGCACCAACACAAAGCAAGAATAAACTTCCCAACGTCTCCACAAGAGATGGAAGAATATCTCAAATGGACTCCAAGAAGGTTGACACATCTGAAATGATGCTCAAGATCGAAGATAAATTCACACAACACAAGACAACTCTAATTATGCCTTGTTTTGAAGGGGGGTGAAACCAACTTTATAGGGTCAATGGTAGCCCGGGCGGGTCACTGCCAAGTGCTAGAAACCATCATCTCTTTGGATGGTTGATGGGTTATTTATTCGAGATATGGGGGTTTCATGGATTAGGAATGCATTTTTAAAGCATATAGGTGCATTAGGATCTCCTAGGGAAGTGTCATCGGTAGGTGCGAGATAAAGCTGGATTAAATAAAAGCTATAAAAACTATAGGTATATGGAACTAGGTAGTTAGGGATAATAAACAACTTAGGGAGGACAAATGAAAGCTAACTAGAGGTAATTAGCTAATGAGAGGAGGATTATAAAATCGTTAAATGAAGATTAATCAAATTCGATAGGTTAATATATAGGAAAGATGAGAATTAAAATATGAAAATGAATTAAAATAAAGGCGGTCTCGATAGGATCATGGTGAAAGAAGCGAACATGGAAAAAATGGTAGCGATACAAAATTTTGGTGTCTATAATAGCATATATTCCACCTAGGAAAAATTGTAATGAAAGGAAAAAATACAACAGAACACCACACAGAAAAATTACACATAGGATTGAGTGTGCTTTTAGTACAAATGTGATGGAATCGACATAACCTAAACAAAATTATTGTAGTAATAACCAACTCTTATAACGTTCAAAAATAACACGTTCTCCCATAATATATTATGGCGACGGTGGTGGTTGATAGGTGGATGTTGGAAATATGTAGGTTGGTCCTATCGCCATTCTATATAGATTAATGTACCAAGTTTCATTATTATGAATAATAATTTTTCTATCGTGATCTAAGTTGGTATCTTCTCCAACTCAAGATTGATCTATCAGTAGTAAAAATATACCTTAACCACTGCATGTAACCATTACTTTAGACATGATTTAGTGTACATTCCATTCTACGATTCTTTTCCCGAACCACAAAAAAATTACACATGGGCAGGGTGAAAACTGAAACCAAAAATAGGATTCCATAAGGATATTTACTCAATTAACTGTGTATGTGTTAGTAGAGGTTATAGATACATGTGCATTCTCATATCAATGAATTTTCACAATTAAAACCATGAATGCAAGCTTAACATTTTCCTAGGCTGCTCTTCAATCTAAAATTTTCGATAAACATATCTAATGGCCATTCCTTTTCAAAGCACTTGTAACTTGAGGGACACTATCAAAGTCATGAACTGATGTTATGTTTCTAGTAAACCGTACTTACATGCTACTTTGTATATACATAACTATAAGAGGTTGCTTTAGTATACTATACGCAAAAATCCCCTCAACCAAAACTAACCGTTGGATGGAATAGAATTTCGACTTGAGAAATTGAAAATCATTTTACTGTCCATTATAAGAAGATCATTACTAGTTTATCAATTCTATCAAAAACGATCGCCTGGTGGTTCCGCGTTGGTTACTACGTTTTCCTGCAAACTAATTTTAAATCCCGCTAATAAAATATCTATATATTGGGTGAGATAAATGTTATTTGTATAATCATTACATACAGTTAATTATGCTCTTATTATTATTATTACTATTAGCCATGTATGGGGATCCGGGCAGAATAACGTTTCGAAATTGCCCTGGGTAGTACTCGGAGAGTACGTCCCCCCTCCACCCACCCTCCAGAGTGACCAGCACTAACCTCACATGTGCATTTTTTAAACAAATTATGTATAACTTAGGACATTAAATTAAAGGTTATAAATTATTTTTTCATTCCTTTGGCCATGCAAACTATTTATCGATTCATCATATGATTGTTGTAGAGTGTCACGTTCAATTTCAAAATCAAAGCCCCTTTATCTAGTTTCACCCATCTCTTTTTGACGTTAAATTTTTTTAATCTTGTTAGAGGGAAAATGCTCTCTAGAACTGCCAATTTGACAATAGAGGAATGAAAGGAAACATTCGCATTGCAAAATAGAGTGCAGAACATGTGTATAGTCCACTTTTTCTTAAATATTTTGAAATAATGATATAATGGTCAAGTTATCCACATATTTCTATGCCTGAAATGGATTGCATTCATGTCAAGGGAGGTCTCCATGTCATGTGTTATATATTTTACTAAAGAATTAGAGAATTTCAAAATTTTCTCATTATCAGACATTAAAATTGTTCATACATAACAACCTAGCATTAAACCACACTATTATGCTTATTCTTCTGATAATTCCCTTATAAGTTATCTAATAAATGAATACCTCCACCGTCATACGATCCCTTCTATATATGGGAATGTCAACATCTCTCATTTCATTTCAAAGTGAACTTTTCTTTTCTTTTCTTTTATTAGCAATTTCATACTCTTTATTTCCACTGATGATGTTAGCATTTTGTTATATTGTATCAAAATTCTCTCTAATATTTTGAATATAATCTTCAATGAATATATTGAGGCACAACCACTATAATCAATGTACAACCTTTTTAGATATTTTGCAGTTGCATCCATTTCTTTCAAGAAGTTATGCCAAATAAAACAATCACACAATAGTTTCTAACTTGTCTAGTTTTTCATGAATACACTTTGTTTCATGTAAGGTGGTAGTTGTTTGATTTTTGTCTTGTGTTTATTTAGGAAAACATCTTGGCATTTTACTATAACTAAGGAAATTTCTGTTAATGCATCAGCTCTAGGACATCTTGTTTGTTTCAGAAGGGATTTTACAATATGACAGTTCCATCTAAAAAATTTATAAAAATTTCCCATCATAAGTTGAGCCAATTAGGAATGGAAAGTGTAAATAAGTTGAAAAAAAAAAAGTTACTGAAAAAATATATATAGTGTTGTACAAAAATTACGCAGCTAAGATTCAAACAAGATTTAAGGAATGCATGAAACATGGTAAAATCAGCCATTGCAGTGTTGTGATTTGTAATCCTATTTGTAGACCTTGTGTATTTTATAGACATTGTACTTGCTTATCATATGCCCGCCCCTCACAATATTGATATTGATGTCATAGTCATCTAGTGTTGTTAGTACAAAAGTCTAAATCACATGATTTGTGTCCAACCGAAGGAATAGCATTTTAAAAATTGTTCAACTTGGAATTCCTCTTGAGAAACATACCTTACCACAAATGATAAATGGTCAGGTGACATACATTCAAGCATTGAGTCAACAAAAGTGAACCCCATATTTGCTTGTGCCCAATTCTTGACTTTTTTTTTAATAAATTTGTGTGCCCATAAGGTAAATAAATTTATTACATGGTGTCGTAGATAAATAGGATGGAAATCTCTTCATACATTTCCATGATTTGTGAAATGTGATTGTCAAAAGGGTCAAACTCTACAATAAGTTCAAACACCCTTAAAAAAAATTCTATTTTCTAGAAGATTCCTAATAATATTATCACCACAACGAAAGGAATACCTTAGGTAGAAAGACTTTAATGTTGCAACCATCTGCTTTAGAACATTTTTCCAATACGATACTCATTTGTGGTACTGAATTGCAAGTGTAGAATTGTATATTCTTTCAAAGTAACCCTATAGAGAGATGGCGCCGGTTTTCTAAGCTTGCCAAAATTTGATCTTTCTCTTTAATAGATACAATGGAAAACACCTAAGGGCTTTGGTATTATACCTCTATTTGGAGGGAGACTCTGATCTCAAGTTGGTTCCTTGTGGAGTATCCTAAATTGATTCTGGGGGTTTTGGGGTAAAGATGACCAGCAAAAATAATTCTAGATAAGGTGATACACCAAATTGGTATGTGGGATTTGACTGAGTATATGCACAATGGATTATGTGAAGGATTTTTTGGTGCACGAACCAAAAGTTCTTTGCAGGAATATTAAGGGAAAAACACATTGGATGCACTAAGGGAGATGACACAAACACTACTAGAGCAACATGCACAGTAATATCAGCAGAGACTACTAAATTTTGCAACAGTGTAAGATGATTAATCAGAGAATTCACATTCACAGAATAATAGAAATAATGAAGACTGACAAATAATTGGTAAGCAAAATTCGTCAAACTCATAAGGAAAACGGAAAAATTTGCTTTCAGTACTCCTATAAAACTAAAAATTCCTCCAGAAGTTCCCCATTTTCTGTGCTAGAGCACACAAATGTGCAAAAACAAATTTCCCCTCTTCCTAAAAATAGTCTAAGGCTTGTACTCACCCATGACATCTTATTTGTATCCGTTGAGTAAAAATAGAGCATGCAATTACAAAATAGGCATTAATATCCTTGCATTAAATTGGTCAACTGAAGTTGGAATGATCTATTTTTAAAGGAAAAGCAAGAGGAAATAATATTTCTTGCCCAAAAAAGGAAAGTCTTCCTATTGTAAACATGCCACTTTGTCTTCTTGTTTTTTATCTATCTTCTGTGGAGCATAAAAAAATTTAACTCTCTGTTTGTGGTAAAAGAAAAATCATATACACAAAAAACACCCACTATGGGGACACTTTGCCACACTTCACCCTAGGATTGGAACTTTGATTATTGGAAACATACTTATTAATTCAGGAGGGTTTCTGAAAATCAAAACTTGAAAAATGGATAGCTTGGATGGCATGTGGATGTTTTTCATTCCTTCCATAGCAAAAACTATTTATGATGTCATCATAATTTATTGTTGTAGAGATGTCACGTTCAATTTTCAAATACAAAGGCCATTTAATCTAGTTTCACCCATTATTGACGTTAAATTTTTTTTACTCTGGGTCTTGTTAGAGTGGAAAATTGCTCTCTCGAACTGCAATTGCCATAGGAATGGCAAACAACATTCGCATTGCACATGTAGATTGCAAACCTGGTGTCTATGTCCACTTGTCTTAATATTTTGAAACATTAATGATATACTGGCAGTTATCAATTTTCTAATGCCTTGAAATGGAGCATTCAATGTCTAAGGGAGGGTCTCCATGTCTGTGTTATATACTATTTACTAAAGAATTAGAGAATTTCAATATTTCTCATTATCATATCATTTAAATTGTTCATAATCAAACCTAGCATTTAAACACCCTATATGCTTCAAGTGTCATTTCTTCTGAAATTCCTATCAAGTTTATCTATAATAACATAGAATACCTCCCCCGTCACACGATCCCTTCCATCTATGGAATTTCAACATCTCTCATTTCTCAAAGTGAACTTTTCTTTTTCTTTCTTTTATTATCAATTTCATACTCTTTATTTCCACTGATGATTTTAGCATATTTGGTTCATAGTAGTATCAAAATTCTCTCTAAGATTTTTGAATATAATCTATATCATGAATATATTTGAGTCACAACCACTATTAATTCAATGTCCAACCTTGTTAGATATTTTCTAGTTGCCTCCATTCTTTCAAAATTTATGCCAAATACAACACCTCACACAAGTTTCTAACTTGTCTAGTTTTTCATGAATACACCTTGTTTCATTCAGGTGGTATTTGTTTTGATTTTTGTCTTGTGCTATATTTAGGACCATCTTGAATTTTACTATATCCAAGAAATTTCTTTAAATGCATTCAGCTACTGACCATCTTGTTTCAGAAAGGTTATTTTCAATAAGGATATGCAGTTTCCATCTAAAAAATATTAATAAAATTTTCCCATCTATCAGTTGATGCACTTATGAAAGTGTAGAAAGTAAGTTGAAGTACTGAAAAAATATATAAGTGTGTTGTACAATTAACGCAGCTAAAGAGCAAACAGATTTAGGAATGCCTTGAACATGTACAACTCAGCCAGCAGTTGTGATTTTTTTTAATCCTATTATTTTGGTAACCTGTGTAATTTTCTAGACATTTTACTTGCATTATCATATGCCGCCCCTCACAATATTTGGATATTGAATGTCATAGTCATCTAGGTTGTTAGTACAAAAGTTTTCTAAATCACATGATTGGTGTCCAACCGAAGGAATGCATTTTAAAAAATTGTTTCAACTGGAATTCCTTCTTGAGAAACATCCCTTAACCTACAATGCTAACTGGTCAGTGTGACATACATCAATCATTGATCAACAACAATTTGAACAATATTTTGCATTGTGCAATTCTTGAACTTTTTTTTTAATAAATTTTTGTGCCATAAGGTCAAATAATTCTTACATGTTGTCGTAATAAATAGGATGGAAATCCTCTTCCTACATTTCCATATTGTGAAATGTGATTTGCTCAAAATGGGTCACACTCTACAACAATAAGTTCTAACACCTTAAAAAAATTCTATTTCTAGAAGATCCTAATAAATATCACCACCACTAAAGGAAATACCTCTAGTAGAAAGTAATTTCACTGTTGCAAAACAATCTGCTTTAGAACATTTTTCCAAGACTCACTTCATTTTGTACTAGACTTGCAAGTGTAGAATTTTGTTATCTTTCAAAAGTACACCCTTAGATAGATGGCTCAGTTTTCTCAGGCTTGCAAAATTTGTCTTTCGTCTTTCACTCCATAGACAACATGGAACCACCTAAGGGCTTTGGGTATACCTATTTTGGAGGTAGTCCTATCTGATATCAAGTTTTTGGTTCCTTGTTGATGTTCCTAAATTGATTCTGGGTTTAAGGGGTAAAAGATTACAGCAAATAATTCTAGATAAGGTGATACACCAAATTTGTATGTGGATTTGACGGAGTATATGCACAATTGATAATGTGAAGGGAATTTTTTTGGTGGCACGAACCAACTAGGTCTTTTGCAAATATTAAGGGAAAAAACAACTTGGATGGCACTAAGGGAGATTATCAGCAACAATACTACTAAGCTAAACATGCACATTAATATCATGCAGAGACTACTAAATTTTGCAACAGTTAAGATGATTATCAGAGAAGTCTCAAAATTCACAAGAATAATAGAAATATATGAAAGACTCAAATAATTGGTAAGGCATAAATTCTTCACCTCATAAGGTAAAAACTGGAAAAAAATTAAATTTGCTTCAGTACTCCTATAACTAAAATTCCTCCCGACGTTCCCCATGTTTTTCTTTGCTAGAGCAAACAATATGTAGCAACAATTCCTCCCCCGGTCTTCCTAAAAATGCTAAGGCTTGTACTCACCCATGCAGCTTATTTTTAATCCTTGAGTAAAAATAGAGCATGCAATTACAAATAGGCATTTAATATCCTTATTAAAATTGGTCAATGAGTTGAACTGATCTATTTTTAATAAAGCAAGAGTAATAATATTTCTTGCAAGGAAAGTCTTTCCTATTTTAAACATGCCACTTTGTCTTCTTGTTTTATCTCTCTTCTTGTTGGCCTACAAAATTTAACCTCTGTTTGTGGGTAAAAGAAATAATCCTAATTACCCACAAAACACCCACTATGGGGACCACTTTGCACTTCACCATAGATTGGACAACTCTTTTGATATTTGAAACATACATTATAATTCAGGGTTTTCTGAAAATCAAAACTTGAAATGATAGCTTGGATGGCATGTGGATTGTTTTTCGCTTTGCTTTTACGGGCATGGAGGCAAAAATCTCAAAAAATTTAAGTCCTTTGTGGACTCTGGGAATCATCATGCTCTCTCAAACTGGACGATGCATTTTTCCAATCATTAAATCCAATTTTGCAAAATGTAGTTGATTTTGTTTGAAAAATGCGACAAGGAATGCAATAAACAACTTCTTTTGACTTTGAGTAAAGCAGTCATTCTCTTAATTTTCATTCATTGTTTAAAATTTTCCATTGAAACAAATATTTAGAAAGATATCTAGAACAATCTGAGTATTGGCATTTTGAATTTGAAAAATCAACGGTCCTACTTATTTTGTGTATAACATTATTACTACTCTATTTTATCATTGTCTATTACCCATTTACATGATTGGGTTCTACAATGAAATGTTTTATTAATAATGGGTTTTAACAATAGTATTTTCATTGTTCTCCTCTTCTTGTGTGTTCTCATCTCGCCATTGAATGTTCTCTAGGTGTCTATTTTTTTCTCAGGAACTCATTTAGCAAGAATAATTCTCATTTTCATTAAAAACTACATTTGACATTAAATTTTCATTTGATGCGCTTAAAAATATATTTATTTTAGGTATCTTTTTCAAAAGGTTTTTTTCCTCCTCAATTTTTTGTTTATCTTTGTTTCAAAATTGAGCACCACCGAATTGTTTAGTTTTGTCCATTTGAATAATTAAATCAAAATGCAATATATAATTGATTCAATATAGAATAAAATTACTGCAACATCAAATGTAAGAGTAGATGAGGTTAGGGTTTGATTACTTAGCTTTAGGCTTTGGAGAAAGATCTGATGCGGTGATGTCATGAGCTCCAGTCACTGACATGCCTCATGATTCATCCCTACTAATTTTATCTTCGGACTTCCTTTACAGTTTGGAACTTTGGTGAATCAGTGATTCAGTGAATCGGTTATCGGTGATACGGTTATTGACTAAAGATTCTCATTTGGTGAATGATTCGATGAATTGTAATTTTTAATTTGTGCATCATCTAGAATAGTTGTTAAGATTTTACAGTAGAGGCGCTGTACTTGTTCATAGGATCCAGAAAAACACACCACTACATCAGTTTCATCAGCGCAAAGAAGAAGAAGTAGGAAAAATAAGTAAATTGAGGAATATGGAGATTTTGGAAGGAACTACCACTCTGCGCAGAGTGGTGATTTTAGAACCACCACCTTGAAGGGTGGCGGTCCTAAAACTAGTTCCCAACCAGGGCGGAAGTCCTATGACTACCGGGATACTCAGGGTAGCAGTCCTAAAACTTTTGAACAGAAAAGAAGAACAAAGCACAAATACACATGAATTTGAAGTGCCCAGCCATGTCTCTTCACTTCCATGCCCCTTCACATCTCATATTACATGAGAGGACATGGGAAGGCCTATAAATACATGGAAGGAGTAAGAGAGTAGAGATTCGAAGACGAATCAGACATTCAAAGATCCAAGGAGATTAAGAAGCAGAGTTAGGAGTTAATGCGGGAAGAATTCAGTGCTTGGAAATGAAAAGGTACGAGAAAGGTGTAGAAATAGAGAAAGCAATTAATTGGAGGGAAGTTTACACTATTGCTTCTTTTTTACTATTGAGAGCGGTAATTGTCTATCTAGACCATAAAAGTGGGAAGAAAGGAAGTTTCCCTGCCAAACTGGTTTCCCCCTTGGAGGTTTCTAGGATAAAATTGTTGGTGTGAAAGTTTGAATATTCCTTCTCTACCAATTTTTTTTCTATAGCACTAGATAGTCAGTCATGAAGCACTAATTTTCAATCAAATATATCAGTTTCCAAAGTAAAAGTAGAAAAAAACATAGTTGTGTGATTCTAGAGTTCCAAAAGTAGAAGTTGACGGATCAGTTTGGTATCAGAGCTGATTATATATTCAAGCTGTGGATTCAAATATTTTCTTGTCATTTTGTATGTAGTGACAAGTCCAAAGGTGAATTTTTATGTTGCGAGCAATATTTCTATGAAGAAGTGGTAATTAGAGAATTCGATCTCAAACGGAGGAAGAGGAAACTTGGTCCGTAGAGTCGAAATGCTAGAGACCATACTGGATAAAAGTATAGAAAAAAAGAAGAGCGTTAATCTGGAAAAGAAAGCTTTGGGTAAGCAAGATTCCATGACCGGTGGTTTGAGCCTAGCCAAAAAAATTGGTATTGGAAAAAAGCCCTGAAGAGGAGGAGAAATGGGAAGAGCATGAAGAGACACCAATTGTAGCAAAAAGGTAAAATTGCACATACACCTTTTAAAATGAAACAAAAGTGGAAATAAAGATTTTGAAGGAAAAGTAAATGCAAAATGATTGGATAAAGGCTAACACAGCTTAAGGCTATTTTAGTGTGCATCATGTCATTGAGGCATAAAGGGTCCACCTTTGGAAGTCCAAAATGGAAGGTCATGCTCTCTTTTGGTGGGCAACCCAGTCTAGCAACTTGTGAGTAAGGAAGAAATGCCTATTTCAGTAATTGAAGGGTTTTAAAGAATTCGATAGAGTAAGTCTATCCTATTGGCCATAAGACACCATGATGATTAAGTGGCACACTTTAGACAGTGCTTAGTGGTCAAAGCGTCAAGACAAAGGGATTACATATGAGTTTGGAGCAAGCCATGTTTCGTAATATGACTTGGAGGATGACGACCCATTTTGAACAAGTATTTGGGAGGACTTCACACACACCTTAGAGGAGGAAGTTAATCTCCATGAAGCCCAAGGATCTCATGAAGATTGTACATGATTACTACATTGATGATGAGAAGAAGGCAAGGAGACGAAAATAGACCAAAGGAGATCAGTCAATACAACATAGGACAAAAAGGGGAAAACAAGTAGCCGAGGTAAATGGGAAAGGTAAACCTTACCACTACGGCTTTGCATATTGTAAAGATCCTAAGAATTTTTCTATTAAAAAATGTGAGGTAAATGGAGCTAATGACAACACATGTTGGAAGTTTACATCCGAAAATTACACCCAAGCCCCTAACCAAGGATTCGAGAAATCTATGGCCACGTGAGACAAAAAAAACATAGGCGGAGATGGAGGCTGATTCATATTGTAAATGAAAGGCTGTGATGCTGGCCACTAATATGTACGGAGGAAGCAGAAGAAGAGAGATGAGTAAGCTATTTCAATCCAATCTAAATCAAGACGGCTAAGGTAAATGCTTTAGTTGATGTGGTTCTCAATCAAAGCTAGGTCTGATGTGGTGTAAAAAACTTGGTTAGATAATATATGCAATCCCATCCATACCACTAGGATGGGGGAAGAAGGTGTAGAATACAAATTACAAGAAATTATAATTTTAGTTTGATAAACACCCAATACATAGATGTTAGAGGCTGATATTTTCCACTTGAGAATGTGACGTTGTATTCGGATAAACCTTATTAGATATCAGGGATGTTGTGTTCACAAGGAGGGAGAACTTGTTTGGAGGTAAAGGATGGAGTGAGTTTTAACATTAGGAACACAAGAAAATCAAAGAAGGCCTATGGTAAGTGCCAACCAAGAAGAAAGAATTATAAAGAAAATCATCAGTTTGTGGCTTTCTTTGGAGAAAACAAAGGATGGAGAGTGGATATTTCTGACCAAGTGATGGAGGAATTTGGATAGCACTTGTCAGTTTTTACAGAAGAAGAAACCATAGGAAACTGTTCACTCAAGAGAGAAAAAACCAACTTTCGCTTTGCAGTCACCATATCGACCTATGGATCACTAGAACCTAACTATGGGGTAGTCAAGAAGAAGAGAAGATACAAGGAATGGTGGTTATGAATTCTACACCCACCATACAATAACCCCCCATGTCACCCCGACAATCCCCAACATCCCATATCTTTTGCTCATTTTATCCACTCACCCCGTACCACCTCTTCATACCCTATTTGCCCATTCCCTCTACAACTCGCTCCTCAAAGCAGTCAATCTCCTTTACTCCCTTCCACCTATTCTATAGTAGTAGTGACTTGGAGAGGATTCAGCCAATCCATCTCAAGAGGTAGAGACAAGAAAGGACTAAACCACATATAGTATGGGACAGTCACCATACTTGAGCAGTTAGAGAAGAAAAATTTGGGCCCTGACCTCATGCAGATGCATGCGATGGTGAGTGCAAGAGCTCACATCACTAATGCCATCTATGCATGAAAAAATAAGGAAAGATAGAGAAGTACCTTCCAAGAGGAATTGTACTAGAGGCATTCGAGGAGGAGTAGCACTAGAAACTAGAGATCCACAGGAGTTGTGGCAATGACAAGAGAAGACACCAATGCAACCCAGTGGTACTCAATGAGCATGAG
>CM034153.1:95468010-95495405 GCA_019776745.2 Taxus chinensis
GTTAGAATAAAGGTTGATTTGTTCGGAGTGATTTTCATTTCAAAAATTACCAATGTTTACACATCGAAAACCCTGTAATTTCGCCTTCACATCGATTTCAAGGGTTCTTTAAAAATTTGTTAAGTGTTGTAGTTTAATTTGGAGATCATTTTGATCTCATTAAGTCCAATTAAATATTTCATTTTTCTCTTAAATATTTGCAGGGTTATTTTGGACATTTGATAAAAAGGAATTTGCAAAGCTTACGGTGAAGTAAAAATGAAGTTTGTACTTTTCAAGAACATAGATTAAACTATCTCTTTTGTCATGCAATAAAAACATTGAATTTATTCAATGCTAGTTTTAAGTAGTTTTTTTTTTCCTTCATTCACATGATAGAGACAAGAATGCAACTTCTATTATATTTTTTTTCTAAAATTAAACATTTCAAATGAGATAGAGCAGTGCAATATTTCTTCATATGTGTTTCCTTTTCACTTGTACAAATAGAGGTTTCCTATTGTATATTATACACATATTTCCAATGGAAATAATATCATATGAATAAGGAAAAAAATTCTATTAATTCAAAGGAATCTATTACAACTTCTTTTCCATTTATTTTCAAAATAAAACATACCAATGCATATATTTTTTTTTGTTCACACAACTGAATACAAGATGTATTCTTCTATAATGAATTACAAATTTCATAGCTAAAATAGAGTGGTCTTTCCGATACAATAATATACAAGATCATCCACTTCAAGGTGGGAAAGTTTACAAAAGAATTTTCACAAGGGACTATATCAACTCTGTCTTCTTCCTCAGTTACAATATAAAGAATACAATTTCTTCCACATTTATTCAAAAATAGAAAACATAGTATATCTCTTTCATAATTCGAATTGCAACTTTCATAGCCGATACAAAAAATATTTCCATCAAAAATAAAGTGCAAGGTTATCCACTTAAAAGTGGGAAATAGTTACAATAAGAATAATCTCAACAAGGACTGTCAAACTTGTCTTTTTCCTCTGGTCTAGAGAAACAACATGCATATCCTCCATTTTCTTTATTTCAATTTGATCACAATAGAACAGGGGAAAAGGAAATGCTCTCCACCAAACCAGGAAATCCAATGACAAGGGGAATCCATCCTCTTCATTTGCCCCCGAGCCCTAACCACAATGCAATAAGAAATGTGTTTCAACTCATGGAAACAATAGACTTCCACAACATACATGCAAATTTTATATTTAAAACACATTCTAAAACAAAATTGTAGTTTGCGACCATAGAATAAAGATAACAAACAACACTCAGGATTTATCATACAAGCCAGAGGAGCAAGAAACTAAGGGGGATTCTGCTTATGAATCATAAGGGAAAATGGGTATCACCACCTGAGAACAAACTACCAAAATATACACATCATATAAAATCTCTGACATGCCTTGATGCCTCCCCTGAGTACCCCCTTATTCCCCCCATTTCCTTATGACTTCTCAACCTCTTATGGAACCCCATAATGAGTAAGTAAATGCAAGCTATTTATTTGTAAGGTGGAACCCAAACCCCTACTCCGTCCACACTTATAACTCCCTAAAACACTTATTCCTCCCACAAAATACCCCATAGTCTTCTCCTACACCATTCCTAGACCATCTACCCAAACAACCCACATAGATTCCAAAACATTCACAACAATAACATTTTCACAAATAAAAGAAGATTATTTCAAGACCCAAGATCATACCTCTCCATAATGGAGTTTGTTCCAAGATAAAAACAAAAATGTCTCCCATGCAAAACAACCCAAGATCAACAAGACACAAGCATGTAAAAAGTCTGTAAACTTTCGTCAAAAGCAAGAGCTCCAAACGTCAAAATAATTCACCCCAAATGAACTATCAAAAAGTGAAGCAATCCAAAAAAATCCAAGGAATTGTAATATATAGAGAGTGAAGAGAAGAGGATGATGTGGATCCAATTGGGATGCCACATCACACATTTTCAACTCATCCTCATAAGTCAACTTCAATCTCCAAGGCACAATAAATAAGTAGGTGAATAAATTATAGTTTTACTTACACACTCAATCAAGCCCACACCCCATAAGGACTGAAATTTAAAGCATGCAAGAAAGTGCAATTAACACATAGAACTTGACTTACAAAAATGCATAATGAAGGCTAGATTTAAACTCTCCAACAATAGGTAAGGTTGGTATGCAAATTTAAGAGGTATGGGACAAGTTTAACTTGTCCCACAAGCCTCTAAAATAATCCTCCAAGGAAAATTTCGAATTTCAAAGAAGGTGGAGTGTTTCATACTCAAAAATCAACTTATACATCCCTTACAGATACATACACATTACTTCACATACATTACAACATTTAATACAAGAGCCAACAACTCCAATAATTACTTTCTTATGTCCCAATTTGATTAATTAATTCTTAACAATATGATTACTCACATAAATTTACCACAATTAATAAATAATGAGAGGGGTAAATACATCACTTAATAAACACATACAAACATCGATACAAAAACAAGAAAATAAATAAATACACATAACCGTTGGTCACATTTTAAGGTGATCCCCCCGTGGGAATCCATAACAACAATCAAACACACACACACATGAACAATACAAGTTGCCATGGTGACCTTGTTGAATTCATCTAGAATTCCAATGTGGTTGGTCTCCAATCCCTCGATGTTTGTTGTGACATTGTAACCTGCATAACACAATAACTCCTTTGGCCTCATGGCCGCATTAAATCATTCAAAATAAATATCCATTAAAATTCCAAAATCATCCATACATATAAACCACAACATCATCAAGGAAACAACAATATCATTTGCAATCTCATCAATAACTATATGATCATCACATTTAATTCAATTTTCTAGGTCTACTCAAAATATCAAAATATCACATGTCTGAACAACATCCATAAATACAACCCTGTCAACAACATGTCAATATCCATACAAATGACTCTAATAATCCACATGCATCATATATGAATCAAATTCAATAATAATCCATGATGTAACATCTAACACCATACTAAATTAAAACTATAATAATGTCCATAATATAGTCAGTAGTATCATGATCATTATTAAAATGTGTCGAAGGAAAGTGGGAACTACATCCCCCTCCCCTTAGACTTGACTTCCTCCTAGAAGTCATTGGAGCGAGAGATAGGGAAAAATGCAACAAAAAAAGGATTACTCCCATTATGGGATTGCTTGCTTTAGACTTGTGTGGGTCCAAAGAACCCAAGTTTGGTCCAATGCAATACAACAAGAAGAAGGGATATTTTAAGGGATGAGTTCTAAACTTTCTGCATGTAAGGATATGAACATTTAAATATAGAGAGTAACTTTACGCTATCAACCATGATACAACACATAAAAATATAACATGAAGAGTTCAAAAGAGTCTTAAGAGTAGCCACCAAGTAGAGGAATAATAAGGAGAATCCCATGAGTTTGAGAAAGACCCCATAGTTTCCCAATGAATACACCATACTGCAGTAACAAAATTTAAGGTTTCCACTAAGGTTAGGTTATGCTCTCAGAGTTCGTTGTTTATACGAGGCTAGCAGAATCAACCATGACCAAAAAATGTGTACGAGAGACATATCTAATCAAGGTCCCACAATTTGAGGATCGCATAGGATGAGGTTAATCAATAAGGACACCTAAATCAGTAAAACATTTAAAATCAAAGAACTATTCAAAGAAATCACTTCTATAACTCAAGAGGGTATAATCAATATTTTTTTTGGTAATCCTAAGCAAATTCATGACCACAAGGTTTCCTATAGAATAGAAAACACCAACCAAATCTAGAGATGACAACATTTATCAAAATTACCTCCACAAGAAACTAACATAAACAAGAAGCACTTTTCAGTATAACACAATGGGATGCATTTATCTTATTTCCTGCTTAAGCTCATAATGACCATAAAGAGAGCACATGCATAAATTATAACACAAGGAGCACTCAAGGTATCTAGGGTGAAGAAAAAGTAACAAGGTAGGTCGAACTACAGTCCAAAGATGCATCATGATAAAAGTGAATAAAATCATCTTGCACTTTCCATCCTAATGGCAAAGGGGAAAAAATAACAAGGTGACACAAGAAACTATGAAGAAAAGAAGACTTCCCAAAGTTATTTTATATCCTTAACATATGTTGCCTTAAAATTACAATAACTTAGGTCTCCAAGGAGAAGACAACACGCAACGAGTTTGCTTCTTAAACAAGATATAAGTCTCAATCAAAAAAGACCACAACTCACACTCGTCGAGCTATGGGATGATAATGGTATGTGTTAGTGTAACATATTACATTGGTTGGTTGGATGGTTTCTTGTAACGGTTTCTACAGAAACTGTATTTCTTAATTTATATCCTTCTCTTTGTTATTTTATACACATGAATAAAAGACAAAATATTTTATGTTCTATAAACAGTATGATGACCCAAAACTACCACAAGGAAATGCAAATACATATATGAACATGAAGGTACCAATTGACTAGAACAAATTAGTATCCACCAAGTTTTTTACAATTCTAGGTAGGTGACAGAACTACAGGTTCAACTATACATTGCACTTAATACACATAAACCTTACTTATTTTAAAACTCAACTAATTAAGTCAAAAGTTGTAGTTTCATTTGCTAAGGACATTGCTTTATGATTTTTCTTAATTAAACTTCCTCCTATTATGAAATCACATGTTTGTGTTATAAGGCCACTAAGGGGACATGATATCACGCTGTTCGGTAGAGGTGGAAAAGAGAAAAAAAAATTATTTTACTCCCAAGGGAGGTATATGGGAAAAGTTTTTCCATTTATGTTCTTCTACATGGTTTTTAGTTCTTCTAGTAATCTAGGAAGGTTAAAGCAAGGACCATTTTATCTTTCTATGTTCTAGTTTATTTGTTAAGCTTCAAGGCCAAATGTCATCAATTATAGTTTTATGATATTTGGGTGAGTCAACTTGTCAATTAAAAATTTAATGAGAAGGGTGGGTAAACATATCACATTATTACTTTCATGGGAGAGAGAGGTAAATCAACACATCACATTATAAAATACCACCGAGATTAAATCATCAAGGTCTAATTACACTAACATCACCATTGGCATGGTCCAAAAGACTCAAAGCATCCATAAGTGTCTCCACATAATTCAAAATTAATAGGTCATCGAGTGTTATTCATAGTAAATTTAAAAAATTAAGGAAAGGGTAGACTTAGTTATAGGTTGAGAGGGAAAACAAACACACTTAATTTACACACAATACTCAAATGGGATCAATTCTAACCATAATTACAAAGATGCATACAATCCACAAGTTACTACTTTATATAATGAAATAAGTAAATCCTAATAAAACTTAGCATGCCATCAAAGAGAAGCCACTACCAAACACACTTTTCCACTAACGTCCAAAGCTAGCCAAAAGCAATCCGATCCTTACATAATTCATCAACCCTCAATTAAACACCTCTACTCCGACGATGTTCAAGATTTTACTAGATTGTAAGAGAATCACCACCACCACTAACAGATTACCAACTAGAACACACAACACAATGAATTCTCTATCTAGAAAAGTTGAGCAAAAAATAATTCACTCCAAGATCCTAGAAACACTCAAGGTTTCATGCATCCAAAACCAAGGCATAACTTTAAGCACCTAAGAAGACATTCAAGACACCCAGGGTCTACCCCCATACGACGAAATGTCATAATATGAAAATCATAGAACCAACTCATCATCATGCAAGAAGGAACCACGTAACATTTATCTAAGTAGCCAACAACATGATAAGTTTCAAGTTACCAATCAAAATAAAATCCAAGAAATGTCGACAATCAAGGAATGTGGCTAAGTAGCCACATTGTAAAGTCTTAAAATTCTCACAAAAATATAAATAACTAACAGGGCCTCAGATATTCTCAATTCAATCATAAAATAAGATGTTGGTCCTGGATAAAATGACAAAACTTTACAAATGTAAAATACAAAACGTAACAAAACATTCACTCTGCAACCCTTGATGGCCACAAGTAGGGGTACTCTTCCTCGAGGTCAGTTCGAAGCACACGTACGTAGGATTGGGTCATAAATGACACCCAGAATTAAATTCCACTCTCCCATACGGGTAACAAAATGAGAAACTGATAACCAGACCATCTTTCCTAACCACTGAAGGAAGGAAGATCTAAACAACTTCTAATCAACTCTTCCTGAACCCAAAACACAACCACTATTATCCAACCACAAGAATTGCACCATACAATTTATTATTCCAACTTCTCCTATAAGGAAGGGTTTCGAAAGGTCTTAATGCATCATAAAATTAAATAAGGATTTAGGACTTGTAAAATAGTACATTTTAAAAGGAAAACCAAGTTTCCACTACACTAGAAGTTCACAAAAATCAATTTAATTTGACATTAATAGTTACCCAGGTTTAGACAAAACACCGCTAAGTAAGTACAACAATTCAAACAACTTATTATTTTAATTCTGGTAGTTCAAATCAACAGAGTAATGTAATATTTCTTCATACATTTTTTTTTTTTAAATTTCAAACAAGGATTTTTTTCTAGGTTTAAAAGTGTACTAGGTTTATAGTTCATATCTCAAGTTTTCTAGTGTGCCCAAGGGTCCAAGATTTGAACCCATGGCTCTGATACCAAGTGTAACACCCTCAAAAATCTCCCAATTAAGACCCAAGAACAACCTAGATTTAGTTAGAAAAATTAAGGAATAATTTTTAAAAAAAATTGTTACAACCAAAGTCTCAAAGAAAATTAAATTCAACTAATAACTTTTCCCGTTATAAGAATTACTAATTCCACATTATAATGCAATAAGTGTAATAAATCTACACCTATCTCAAATCTCCTTAGGGATTAATTTAATCACTAATTACATTGATATTGAAGCTAAATATTCCCTGATTAAAATTTTAGGGTTTAGGGACTAAAACAATCAAATAACCAAGGTATTTAATTCCACAAGATTCAAGACAAGAGTAAGGTTTAATTAGAGGGCGGGGGAGGAAATACATATTTAAAATTATCAAATGAAATTCTTACTTACCCATTCCCAAAACTTGGTTAAGGATTCAATTTGATTTTTTCAATTATCAACATAATTAAATATTCCTAAAAAAATTCCCATTAGATAGGGAATTTCCTCACCTTTCCGATGATATAAAGAAGTCCTCCTAACTCCTCATATTTCTCAAGTTATGCGCCGATGGAACTTGGGGTGAAAATTTTCCCATGAGTGGGCTTGCGGGCATGGGAAGGAAATTTTTCCCCAACTTAGGCATGTGGACATCGGAGAGAAAGTTTGTCCAGAGGAGAAAAGTGGACCAGCGGAGTGGGGAAGAAAATTTTTCCCAGATGACGTTTGGTGGAGCGGAGGAGGCATTTAGTGCTTTTTCCCTCTTAGGACAAAGACACAATTTACCTTCGCTCGCCTGCGAGCCCATAAGGGGATATGTGTCAACTTTTCCAAGCACAAGTGGGAAGACAGGTCGTCAAATAAATTTAAGACATTTAGCTTTCCTACCGAAAAATTTTAAGGGATCAAAATGACCCGCGCCTCCGCCGATGCCCCAGGGTGTCACGTGTAAAGCCTTGATTCATGCTGAAAAAATGGAGTTGCTGGGAAACTTAAGAATCTAGTACTTTAGTGATAAAAAGCATAAAGGTTAAAATTAAATTCTTCCTCCACTGACATTGGATGATGCCACTTGTCAGGCCCTCATTAGTTGTGGGTGGCAGAGAAACTTTTAAATTTTTTCCAGAAGAATTTTTTTCAAACAAAAGTTAATTTTGTTAGCATGAGCCCATGCACCCACGAAAGAGATTTTCCAAACAAAGGGCGGGGGTGCGGGGTTGCGGAGAAAGATAGAATGTTTTTCCAAAATAAAAAATAGGTTAAGTTAGTGGTTACGGGCCCATGTGCCCGTGGAAATGCTTCCAAAAGTGAAGGGTGGGGACACGGGGCCCCGAGCAAAAATATTCCAAATTTTCCTTTTCCCAATTTAAATTATTATTTGAAAAAAAATATGGTTTCGAGTTGGCAGAGTAGCGGGAGGCTAGGGAATATTTAATTCATTTAAAATTTAACAGTTAGATATTTTGAAGCAAATTGAAATAAAAACTTCATAAAGCCATAACTTTTGATAGGGAACTCAGTTCTTGGAAAACAAGGACATTTTGGAAATATCTCAACGTCCTCTTTATACATAATCCTTAAATTTTTTTTTTGATAAAATTTAAAGGGTCAATTTTTCAAAAACATTTTGCTGTCACTTAAAAGGTGAACTGGTAATTTTAACTTATGAATTTTGTGCAATTATTTCATTCATTCTCCTTCAACATTTGAAACAAACACGGAGGTTTGCATTTGTAAAAATTTGGGGCAAAAAAAAAAGGTCAATTTTTTTGGTTGATTTTCATTTTGAAAATTACCAGTGTTTACACAGCAACAAATCCTGCAATTTCACCTTTACTCGATTAGAAGGGTTCTTTAAAAATTTCTTGAGTGTTGTAGTTTAGTTTGGGGATCATTTTGATCTACTTAATTCCAATTGAATATTTAATTTTTCTCTAATAGATATACAAGGTTGTTTTGGACATTTGATAAAAAGGAATTTGCAAAGCTTACGGTGAAGTAAAAATGAATTTTGTACATTTCAAGAACAAAGATTAAACTATCTCTTCTGTCAGGCAATAAAAACGTTGAATTTATTCAATGCTAGATTTAAAATAATTTTTTTTCCTTCAGTCAAATGATAGAGACAAGAATGCAACTTCAATTATATTTTTTTCACAAAATTAAACATTTCAATTGAGATAGAGGAGTGCAATATTTCTTCATACGTGCTTTCTTTTCACTTTTACAAATAGAGGTTTCCTATTGTATATTAAACACATATTTAAAATGGAAATAATATCATATGAACAAGGAAAACACTTCTATTAATTCAAAGGAATATATTACAACTTCTTTCCAATTTATTTTCAAAATACAACATACCAATTCATATCTTTCTTTTCTGTTCACAGAACTGAATACAAGATATATTCTTCCATAATAAATTACAACTTTCTTAGCTAAAAAAAAGTGGTAATTCGGACACAATAATATACAAGATCATCCACTTCAAGGTGGGAAAGTTTACAAAAGAATTTTCACAAGGGACTTTCATAACTTTGTCTTCTTCCTCATTTACAATATAATGAATAAAATTTCTTACACATTTATTCAAAAACAGAAAACAGAGTATATCTCTTTCACAATTTGAATTGAAACTTTCATAGCCAATATAAAACATCTTTCCATCACAAATAAACTACAAGGTCATCCACTTCAAAGTGGGAAAGGGTTCCTATAACATTAATATTAACAATGACTATCAAACTTGTCTTTTTCCTCTATACTAGAACAACAACATGCATATCCTCGAGTTTCTTTATTTCAATTTGATCACAATAGAATAGGGGGAAAGGAAATGCTCTCCACACAATCAAGACATGTAATGACAAGGGGAAGCCGTCCTCTTCATTGGACCCCGAGCCCCACCACAATGCAATAAGAAATGTGTTTCAACTCATGGCAACAATAGAGTTCCACAACATACATGTAAATTTCATATTCAAAATAAAGTCCAAAACCAAACTGCAATTTGTAACCATAGAATAAAGACAAAACACAACACTCAGGGTTCATCATACAAGCCAAAGGAGCAAGAAACTATGGGGGATGCTGCTTACGCCTCATAATGGGGAAATGGGTATCGCCACCTAAGAACAAAATGCCAAAATATACACATAATATGAAATCTCTGACATACCCTTATGCCTCCCCCAAGTACCCCCTTATTCTTCCCATTTCGTTATACCTCTCCAACCTCTTATAGCACCCCATAACAAGTAAAAAAATCAAGCTTTTTCTTTGTAAGGTCGAACCCAAATCCCAAGTCCCTCAGCACTTATACCTCCCCAAAACACTTATGCCTCCCACAAAATACCCCATAGTCTTCTCCTACACCATTCCTAGGCCATCTACCAAAACAAGCCACACACATGAAAAAACATTCACAACAATAATATTTACAAAAATAAAAGAAGATCATTTCAAGAGCCAAGCTCTTACCTCTCCATATTGGAGTTTTTTCCAAGATCCAAATATCAAGCACTTCAATGAAAAATAGGCCAAGATCAACAAAACAAAAGCATGCAAAAAGTCTGCAAACTTTCTCCAAAAGTAAGACCTGTAAACAAAAAAATAATTCACCCCAAATGAAGTATCCAAAAGTGAAGAAATCCAACAACAAGCCAAATGAATTGTCATATTTAGAGAGGGAAGAGACAAGCATGAGGTGGATCTAATTGGGATGCCACATCACACATAAGTCAACTCCAACTCATAAGTCAACTTCAATCTCCAAGGCACAATAAATAAGTAGGTGAATAAATGATAGTTTTACTTACGCACTCAATCAAGCCCAAACCCCATAAGGATTGAAATTGAGAGCATTCAATAAAGTGAAATTAAAGCATAGAACTTGACTTACAAAAATTCATAATGAAGGCCATATTTAAACTCTCCAATCATTGGTAGGGTTGGTATGTAAATTTAAGAGGTATGGGACAAGTTTAACTTGTCCCACAAGCCTCCAAAATTAGCCTCCAAGGACAAATTCGAATTTCAAAGAAGGTGGAGTGTTTCGTACTCAAAAATCAACTTAAACATCCCTTACACATACTTACACATTACTTCACATACAATACAACATTTAATACAAGAGTCAATAACTCCAATAATTACTTTCTTATGTCCTAATTTGATTAACTACTTCTTAACAATATGATTACCCACATTAATTTACCACAATTAATAAATAATGAGAGGGGTAAACACATCACTTAATAAAAACATACAAACATCAATAAAAAATGAACCAAATAAATAAATACACATAACCCTTGGTCACATTTAAAGGTGATCCCCCCCATAGGAGTCCCTAACACAACAATCAAACACACACACACACGCATGAACAATACACATTTCCATGTTGACCTTGTTGAATTCATGCAGAATTCCAATGTGGTTGGTCTCCAATCCCCTGATGTTTGTTGTGATATTTTAACTTGCAAAACAAAATACCTCCTTTGGTCTCATAGCCACAAGAAATCATTCAAAATAAATATCCATTAAAATTCCCAAATCACCCATACATATAAATCACAACATAATCAAGGCAACAACAATATCATTTGCAATCTCATCAATAACTATATGATCATCACATTTATTTCAATTTTCAAGGTCTACTCAACATATCAAAATATCACATGTCCGAACAACATCCATAAATATAACCACGTTAATAGCATATCAATATCCTTACAAATTTTTCTAATATTCTACATGCATCATATATGAATCAAAGTCAATAATAATCCATGATCTAAAATCTAACACCATACTAAATCAAAACTATAATAATGTCCATAATATAGTTAGAAGTATCATGATCAATATCAAAAGGTGTCAAAGGGAAGTGGGCACTACATGAGACACGTGGAAGGCCCGCACCTACTTGGGACATGTCCATGTACTTTAATTTTGTAGAAGCACTGAAGGGACACGTGGAATTTTTTTCTCACTCTGCTCTTGCTTGGAATTTTCAATGAGCAAGGAAAATTTCTCAGACCCTAGGCACGTGGCACCTTCCACTGGTTACTAAATTCTTTCAAATAATTTTCTGGGCTAGAACACGTGGTGAGTCCATACTTGTTTGGGGTCTATGCTTTTGAGCATCATATAAAAAGTGTGCTATTGAGACATGTGGAGGCTTCCGCTAGCTCCTTCTATAGTGAGACTTTTCAAAGGACAAAAGGAAATTTTCTTGTTTCTAAGGCATGTGGAAGGCCCATGCTTGTTTGGAAACTTTCCTCTGTACTTTAACTTTGTAGTTGTGCCAAGGAAACATGTGGACGACTCTAATATAAAGTTGAGAAAGGGCATAATCAATGGTTGTTGTGTATTGCATCTTATTTTATTGCCATTTTTTCTCCAAAACTCCTAGAAATGTGAATATGCATTTATTTTCATCATTTTTTGATGAAACCCCCTATCGTTTTTGTCTGTAAAGTGCAATTGAATGGATTTAAAGCCTAATTTGTGAGTCCAAGGATTGTAAAGTTTAATATTTTGAATTTGTAATTACTTCGGCACTTGCAAAAATGTGAATTACCAGAGAAGCTTGATGAAGAGAAAAGTTATAGGTGCAAGGGATGAAAAACATGTTGTTAGAGTAGATGACTGGGTGCCCCAGTTAAAAAAATGATGGAAATATTTGCAATGATTCATCTTTTAAACAACTAGAAACTTTTTTCTACAAATATGTTAAACTTCATTTTTTGAAAAACATGATCAAATATGTAACAAACAAAGGTTTCACAAAAATTCTTTTCTTGGGGGGAAAGCTTTAATTTAAATCAAGAGTGTTATAAAAATCATGTTATAGTCATGCAAATGGTCAAGGGTTGAATTCTTACGAGAAAATTTAAGAAAGCCCATCTTTTTGAGAGACCATCTAAGAAACCTGTTAATCTCTTATGTTTTAGATTTTATCATGTCAAGTTGGTTACAAGTGTACAACCATTGACAAGCTCTGAGATTTTTCAAAGAAACTTTCTCTTGATAATGAATCTAATCAACTTCAAATTAATCTGTGTTAAAAGTGGAAAAATTTATGTCTACTTTATTTCAGAATGTATGCAAGTAGTTTTTCTTGTTCCTATTAAAATCTTGTGTTAAAATCCCTCTGAATCAAACATGATCTCATCCATGTGATAGTTTAGTGGCATTTACAATTTCATTACGAGAAGAGCCTTCATCCTGTAGTGTCCACTTTCCTTCGACACCTTGTGATATTGATCCTAATATTGTTAACTATATTATGGACATTGTTATAGTTTAATTTAGTATGATGTTAGATGTTAGATCATGGTTTATTGTGGACTTTAACTCATATATGGTGCATAATGATTATTAGAGACATTTTAGATATTGATGTTGATATATTGATCAACATGGTTACATCATAGATGTTATTCTGACTTGTGATATTTGGATATTTTAAGTAGACCTAAAAAATGAGAATTGAATTAAAATTGGTGATGATATAGTTGTGGATGAAATTGTAAGTGATATTGTATATTGTCTTGATGTTTGTTGTGATTCACATATATGTCGATGATCTTTAAATTTTATGTATATATATATATATATATATAGAGAGAGAGAGAGTTTGATGCGGGCACTACACATGTTGAATAGATCTGTAAAGAACAAAACACTAAAAGTGGTGCCCATTTATAGCCAAGCAAGAATAAGCATTAGAGAACAATGTCTGGAAAACTCGTAAGAAGGCTGAAGGAGGTATTTGTATTTTTTAGGTTTAAAATATCACAACAAACATCTAGGGGGTTGGAGACCAACCACTTTGGAATTCTAGATGAACTCAACAAGGTCGCCATGGCAACTGTATTTTTTGTGTGTGTTTGATTGTGCTAGGGATTCTTATTGGGGGATCACCTTTAAATGTGACCAAGGGGTTGTATGTATTTTATTTTATTTGGTCCCTTTGTTAATGTTTGCATGTAACTATTTTTTGGTTCCTTTACCCCTTTCATTATTTATTATATGGTGTGTAATATTGTGAGTAATCTTGTTGTTAAGTTAATTAATTAAAATATGTCATAAGAAATTAATTAATAGAGTTGTTGGCCTTGAATTATAGTGTTGTAAGAAATGTGTAAGTAGTGTGTAAGGGGTATGTATGTTGATTTTGGAATAAGAAACACTCCATCTTTCTTGGAAATTCGAATTTGTCCTTGGAGGCTGATTTTGGAGGTGTGTGGGACAAGTTAAACTTGTCCCATACCTCTTAAATTTGTTTACCAACCATACATATGGTTGGAGAGTTGAATTTATACTTTAATTATGCTTTTTTGTAAGTCAAGTTGAATGTTTTAATTGCACTTCTTGCTTGCAATTAATTTCAGTCTTTTGGGGTATCGGCTTGATTTAAGTGTGTAAGTAAAACTGTCATATTATTCACCTACTTATTTATTGTGTCTTGGAAAATGAAGTTGACTTGTAATTTCTAGTTGAGGATGTGTGATGTGGAATCCTCCATAGATCCACCTCATCATCCTCTCTTCCTCCTTCTATATATTTGAATTTATTTTATTTTTTTGGGGTTACACTCTTTTGGTTGCTTCACTTTTGTATACTTTTTTTGGGGTGAATTTTTTGTTGTTTTGAGCTCTTACTTTTAGAGAAATTTTGCAGGATTTTATAGGCCTATGTTTCGTTGATCTTGGGTAATATTGCATTCGAAGGCTTACCATTTGGAACTTGGAACAAACTCAATTATGGAGAGGTAAGAGCTTGGCTCTTGAAATGCTCTTCTTTTATTTGTGTAAATGTTATTGTTGTGAATGTTTAGGCATGTGTGTGGGTTCTTTAGGTAGACAACCTAGGGATGGTGTAGGAGAAGACTATGGGGTATTTCTTTGGGAAGCATAATTATTTTGGGGAGGTATAAGTATGTAGGGAGTTGAGATTTTGGCTCCCCCTTAAAAAGATATAGCTTGCATTTCTTTACTCATTATGGGGTGCCATAAGAGGTTCGAGAGGCATAAGGAAATGTGAGGAATAATGGGTAATTGGGGAAGGCATAAGGGTATGTAAGGGATTTCAAATGATATATATACATATATTTTTGTGGTTTGTTCTTAGGTGGTGATACCCATTTCCCCTTTGGGAGGCATAAGCAACATCCCCCATAGTTTCTTGCTCTTTTGGCTTCCATGGTGAAGCCTAATTTTTGTTTGTTATGTTTTAATGTGGTTGTAAAAAAAAATTCTATCTTGGACTGTATTTCGAATGATAAATCTATCTTGTGTTGTGGAAGCCTATTGTTGCCATGTGTTGAAAAACATATCTAATTGAAATATTGTAGGGGATTTGGGGCCAATGAAAAAGGATGGCTTATCCTTTTCATTGGATGTCTTGGTTGGGTGGAGAGCATTTCCTTTACCCCTTTTCTTTTGTGATCAAGTCGGAGAATGATGGAAATTCATACTACTATTTTGGAGATGTGAAAGAAGAGAGAGTTTGGTTGTTCTTTGTGAAACTTCTTTTTGTAATCCCTTTTTTTCCACTTCAAGTGGATGAATTGTAATAATATTGGTATTGGATAGTATTCTGTTTTGGAATTAAAATTCTATTTGAATGTGAAAGGACATACCCCGTACTATTATTCTAATAAACGAAAAGAAGATTTTTATTCTATCTTTTGAAATGGAATGGAAAAAGATAAGTTTGAAAGACCTTGTTGAGATTATTCTTATTGTAACCCTCTCCCACTTGAAGTGGATAACCTTGTACATTATTGGTGATGGAAATATATTTAATATGGGCTATGAAAGTTGCAATTTGAAATGTGAAAGATATATACTCTGTTTTTGGGTTTTGAATAAATGTGGAAGAAATTGTATTCTGTAAATTGAAATTGAGGAGGAAGACAAAGTTCTGACAGTCCCTTGCGAAAATTCTTCTGTAACCATTCCCACTTGAAGTGGATGATCTTATATATTATTGTGTTCGAAAGATTACTTTGTTTTAGCTATGAAATTTGTAATTGATTATGGAAGAATGTATCTAGTATTTAGTTCTCTGAATAGAAAAGAAAGATATACATTTGGTATGTTGTATTTCCAAAATTAATGGGAAATAAGTTGTAAGAGATACCTTTTAATTAATATAAGTGTTTTTCCTTGTTTATATGATATTATTCCATTGGAAATCTATGTTTGATATACACTAGGAAATCTTGGTTGTAAAAGTGAAAAGGAAGCATGTATGAAGAAATATTGCATTTCTCTATCTCATTTGAAATGTTTAAATTTTCCTTTAAAAAAAAAGAAGAAGTTGCATTCTTATCTCTATCATTTGATTGAAGGAAAGAAAACTATTTAAAATTAGCTTGGGATAAATCCAATGTTTTCATTACATGACAAAAGAGATAGTTTAATCTATGTTCTTGAAGTGTAAAAACATCATTTCTACTTCACTATAAACTTTGTAAATTCTTTTTTGTTAAATGTCCAAAACAAACATGAAAATTTATAAGAGATAAATGAAATATTCATTTGGAATTAATGAGATCAAAATGATCCCCAAACTAAACTTAAACACTGAAGATATTTTTTTAAAGAACCTTTCAAAACCAGTAAAGGGAAAATTGCAGGTTTTTTGCTTTGTAGACATTGGTAAATTTTTGAATGAAAATTAATAAAATAAATTTAACCTTTCAATATATCATAAAATATTTCGAGTGAAATCCTCCATGCCTGTTTGGCATGTTGAGAAAGAATTAATGGAAAATTTTAACAAAATCCAATAAGTTAAAAATGTCATTTTACTTTCTAGGTGTCACAAGGACGTTTTCTAAAAATTTACTATAAAAAATTTATCCAAATAAAATTCTTGAGGCTTTCATTCAAAGAGGATGTCGAGAGATTTCCATAAAGTCTTCGTTCACCAAAAAATGAGTTCCCAATCAAAAGGTATGGCCCTATAAAGTGTTTACTTCATTTTGGGCTCAAAAAATTAATTGACTGTCAAAATTATGAAAAAAAAAATTCACAAGCGGACCTGTGGCCCGAACATTTCTTTTGTCCTTTGGGAAAAGAAATGCAAAAACAATAATTCTCTCACCGCTCTGCTGGTCCGAACGCTTCCCCTTTGGAATTTTTTTTTATCTAAATGCAAAAGTTAATTTGGTAATTTTTCCTCCTTGGCCCCGATGCCCAGTAGCCAATAATTGATTGACACGTGGCTTCATTGGGCAGTGGCATAGGTTTGGATTAATTTTTAACCTTAAGCACTTTCAAAATTAAATTTGTTTTTTTTTTTCACAAGTTTCCTCCATGGCCCCGCTGGCCCACAGCCAATTAGGTGCCACCACATGGCTTCACAAGGAATCGGTAGAGGGGAAGATCTATTTAAGCCTTTAAGCTTCAGAAAAATTTAGGGAAAAATTTCCAACCTATCCCTACCAACCCGCCAACCTATAACCAATGGTTTGCTGACACATGTCATCTTCTCACGTCGGCAAGGACACAGGTGAATTTTACCCTTTTCGCCCTTCTGGGTGAAAAAATTCTTTTATCCCCACTGCCTCACTTTCTCCACGTTGGCTTAGGGTGCACCACATGTCCCTTGTGGACTTTTGGGAGCACGAGTTCAAGGATGGATTTTTCACCCCAAGTAGATAAATTTCCAAAACTTCTCCCCACAGCATGTAGACCCATCCCTGGGGAAAATTTTCTTCCCTAGTCCTTCCGAAGTGAATCCTCTTATGGGAAAAATGTCACCCCACCAGCTGCTGACCCGTAACCAATAATGAGCTTCCACGTGGCCTCCTTAGGTGTTAGTGGAGGTGTGGGTGTGAACTTCAATTTTTTCCCAAATGGCAAAAAGTGCTAAAGGATTCCCTAGGCCCGGAGGCCCACCCTTGGGAAAAGTTTCCTCTCAAGGCCCGCCAAGCCGTAACTTGAGAATTACAGGGAGTTAGGAGGAATTAATTATATCATTGGAAAGGTGAGAAAATTTCCTGTCTAATGGGATTTTTTTGAGAAGGTTTCAAGTGGATTAATTTTGAGAAAAAAATAGGTTGAATCTCTTAATCCTATCAGAGGGTGGGAGAGTGAGAAATTTCCCTCTTAATCTTAATGATCATTCTAAACCTAAGTTTTGACCCTGTAGATTTAATATTTGTTGTAATGAAAAAAACTATGAGCTAAGATTATTTTATTTATTTGGCCTCTAAACCTTGCTTGTGGAAAATGTTGTTTTATAACCTGGTAGAAGAAAAAATTTAAACTTAAAAAAATTATTCCATAATTTTTTAACTAAACCTACGTGGTTGTTTTAGTGGGTGTTACACATCATGTAATGAGATAAACAATTTAAAATCACTTTACTACCATTTTGTTGATAAATATTATCTATAAGCCTTTGAGTGTATCTTAGGTGTGAGGAACCAAGGGTCTTTAATTTTTATTCGAGTCTTTGGCTCAATCCTTCTTATTAAATTCTTGGAGATTGTGTGAAATCGTGCAAATTTGGGCCTCATTTATGCACACCTTCTAGTTGAAGAAATATTTTAGCTATTCTAAAGCATTTTATCATTTTGTCTTCCAAATTTTGTGAAGGTTCTCAAAGATCTGGAAAAATCAAGTTTATCCTACTTAATCTCCCACCAAAAATTATCCAAACACAATGAATCCTACCTAAACTTCCCTTGTTTGCCTTGGATTTCCACAAGTGATTAAACTCTACTTCCAAAACATGCAAAAGCAATCATGATTCCATAATGTCTTTAGTAACCTTAGTCCTCTTTAGAAAATATCACCATTCTTTAGAAGTGGCAACTTGTGAGAGTTACATTGTGGTGCATTGATCATATTTTCTCAGGGTTTCCTTTCAAATTTGTGGAAAGAAATATATCTTCATTCTCATTCACCAACATAGGTTAAAAAATAGGTCCTCTCACCCTGGTTGAAAGGCACAACCCAAAGTAGTGAGGAAAGATCAAATCCTTAATGAACGTGCTATCCATTTCTCCAATGCTTGAGTGACAAAGAGTCAAACGAATCCCCTCCTCACCTACAAAATGACTCATAATAAGATATATTTGTCTCTTAGTATCTTGTTAAATCTGTGATGCTTCTTGGTTCCAAAGGGAGAATCAATTTGGATACCAACACCTTAAAATTTTAGTTGAACATATATTTTAAATATAAACAGAAATTGCTATTGCTTCATTCCAATATTCATTTGAAAAGTGTTTTGAATTCAACATACTCCTTTCCATTTCCATGATGGTTCTATTTTTTCTTTCATCCACACCATTTTGTTGAGGTGTGTAGTGGGTTGTAATTTTTTTGTGAACACCATGTTGTGTGTAAAAATTCAAAAAGGCATTAGAAATATACTCGCCACATCTATCAATTCTTAATACCTTGATGTAGTAACCACTTTTCTTCTCCATAAGAGCCTTAAATTGCTTAAAGACTCCAAAATAATTAAATTTAAATCTCAAAACTGAAACTAATTTTTTCCTTGTATAATCATCAATTAATGTCATAAAGTATGAACAACCTCAAATATAAGTTTTATACATATGTCCACAAAAATCTGAGTGTTCAATCTCAAGAGGTTCACTTTCTCTTGTTGATTAATTAACTAGGAAATATTCTTTGCATTGTTTCCCAAAAATACACCCTTCACATAGTATTTATATTTTTATAATCAAAGGAAAAACTTTTACCATATTATTTCTATATAATAAATTCAAACCTCCAAAACATAAATGGCCAAATTGGAGATGCCAAAGACATGATTCATCCTTCATGACTGATTGAAAAGTTGATTGAGTTCTTTGAGTGAAGAACTCAATTGCATTAGCGTAGGAAATAGTGCAGGAATCTCTTGCATTAGCCTTGACCTCATTTATCTTTGTGCAGGGCTCAGTGCAAGATACATTTTCTTTAGCAGAGGACTCGTTTACAATAGCATAGGACTTATGTGATTGAGCATAGGACTTTGTGTAAGAATTCTTTGACTTTACGCAAGACTTAACTATGTTAGCACAAGAATTTCTTACATTAGCATCGACCTCATTTGAATTGGTGCAACACTCACCATATGACTTATTTTCATTAGCACAATAATTTTTTGGATTAGCACATGACTTGGCTATGAACTGAAATGCTGATTTTACTACAAACATATATGATTTTTTCTTATTTCCTAGTTGTAATCTCAAGCGAAACATTATATTTCTTCGCATCTTCACTTTTGCAATCAACTGAGTGCTAGGGGATCTTTCCATAATAATAGACTCATTATCTGCCACAAAAACCATGTATCATTTCTATACCAACTTTCCAATACTCATTAAATTATGCTTCAAACTAGAAACATTAAAACATCATAAATGACCTTTTTCTCCCCCTTTCTTGTCAAAATGTCAACAATCCCTTTTCCCATTACATTAACCTGAGTATTGTTCTCAAGAGTAAAATTTGAGTTTTTCTATTTATCCAAACTGGAAAATAGCTCTAGATTTCTAGACATGTGATTGTTGCAACATGAATCTAAATACCAAACATCATGCAGACTTTCATAAACCATATTTACATTCAACCAACAATTTTTTTGAAATTTCTTTAGCAATATTTGTGGATGCAATAAACATAGAAGTTTGTGTACAACTATTAGCATGATTCTTATTTTGTTCTCCTTGATCATATAGTTTCTTCTTACATTCAAAAGAGTAGTGTCTATAGTTTATTCAATAATGACATTGAACATGTGACCGGTCCTGTATATGACTGGTTGAATGATTATGATGATGTAACTTATCATGGTTGTGTCCTCTTCCACCTCAGTTTGCAGGAATGTTGTTGCATCTTCTAACTGTATTTCTACCTCCTCCTCTAGGATTGAATATACCTCCTCTACTTCTTCCATGACTTATACAAAGCCTAAGATGAGAATGCATTTTCTATGGTTGTATGTGATCTATTTGTCCTTTTCTCATCATTTATAAATCACACATGCACCCTATGTATTTAAATCTAGCTTGAATCCTTAGTTTCCTTTATAAAAACAACTATAGGGTCAAACTTAACAGGTAAAACTATAAGCAAATTGTCAACTATCCTTTGATGTTGTATGGTTTCCCCACGCAATTTTATTTGATTTACAAGCCCAAAAACATATGTAAAAACTGATTCTACAGAATCTGAATCTTTCATATTTATGCTCTCAAAATATTTTCTAAGCAACTAGAGTATTGCAACTTTAACTTTATCTTTACCTTGATATGCCACTTGGAGAGTTTCTCATTCATAATTTTCTTGGTTTGTTGTTGTAATTCTAGGAAGAATTCTCTAATACATAGCTTGATGAATGTATAAGATGGATTTTCCATCCTTCTTCCTTTGTTCTGTCAAAATATCTATTTCTACTTGTGTGAGTGCTTTGAATGCTACTAAATTTGCGGGTTCTGCATACCCATTTTCAAAAATCTGCCAAACATCCTGGGATCTAAAAATAGATTTCATAGTCAAGGACCAATGTTTATATTTTTTCGAGGAAATTGTAGAGTCTGTAGTCTTGACAAAGCTGCTCTTGATATGGATAGCATTAACAACTTTCAATAAACTCTACAAAGATTTGGAATCTAAATATCTTGATCTTCATAACTAAAACCTTTTGCTCTTATATTGGATGAAGGGGAGAGGCAGGGGAAGGTAATTGCAAACTGAAAATACATTTAGCAGTGATAAAATTGATAAAATAAATGCACATCGATGGAGGACACCACACACAAAATGCATAGCAAAAATATGAAATAAAAACCAACAACATATATATAAGATTTTTGCAAAATGTTTAGCAGAGCTTCACTTCTCTATTCTTCTTCTTCTCCCCCTTACTCTTTTTCTCTTTCCTCTTCCTTACTAAAAATGCATCACTGTAACACACCAAAAATACCAACACAAGGACAACACAGTGAAATATAGGATAACTTTTTTTTTTGACTTGCTTTGAAACAACACGACACAACATGTCGTCACAAGGTTACAACCAACACTAGGAACCACTTGCTATGGGGAAGACTACAAGGTTAGCATGGAAACGTTCACACCTATCAAGGACAATGTACTCTTCTTTTGAAAAGACAACAAGGAAGTCCAATCCACATGACACACTCACAGCTAGGGCATCCCATGAGGAATTTCTTGTTAAATTTTCTTGTTTACTAAATTGTCTCTTAATTCTTAACTTACGTTCTTATAAAATTTTATGTAACGATTCACACAATTCTTTTCACAAGGGAGAACTTCTTTCTTTTCAACGGTTGACTAAATAGCTTAAGGCCAAGCTTTCTAAACTGGGATCATCAATTTGATGTCCAAATCTTTTTATTCATTTGATTTTAGAACATTTTCCATTTCTTACAAGGTTAATTAAAGATACTCAAGCCACTAACACATGTTCCACACCTCTATTGCACAGGCGAAGGCATAAGCTCCAATTGAGTGGAGAGTACCGCTTAGGGTTCATAACAATAGCCTTCCTGTTTAAGGATTAAATTTTGACCTTGCTTAAGAAATATCACCATGAATCAAGGCAAGGGTTAACAGAACAGGACAACAGAATTTAGCTTCAGCGTCACATTGTTTACTATTAGTCTTTTATTGAGGTTAAGAGTTTATCAAGATTGGTTAAATGTTCCATCTAGACTTTACTTCATTAAATTTGAGAAAGGAGAACATTTCAAATGATAGAGAGAGAGATTTAAGGTTTAAATAATCCATTTCCCTCCTACCTACTAAATCCTATCATCATCTAAAATCTAACCATTGATTTCACCATGAGATCATTTAAGATTTCACCATAAAAGGATAATGTTTATTAGTTTAATTTTAATAAGGACTATCCAGCTCACTTCATAGTACTTACAAACTCATTGCTACTAAGCCTTAGGAGGATTTACAACTCAACATTTTAACTCAAGAGCAATGTTTAACAGTACTCGTTTGCGGAAACAAAACAAGGTTATATCAATTCATTCCAACATGATGCACAAATCAAAGGGACATACCATCTCTATTGAACCATGATTAGGGAGCAAGAGAGTAATAACATGGGACATTCCCCGCTACTATACTAAGGGTTAAAATTCACTAGAATATCCCATAACCAAGCGGTAATCAAATTTTATCTTTCACATGATAACCAAACAAGCCAAGGTTTCAACAGTTACAACAACAATACTCTACAATACATTTACTAGGCACTGACCCTTCTTCTAAAATGTCCAAAGGCCCTTTCCAAATTTTATAACATAATACACATTCGTACAAAGGAAAATCATAACCAAGATTGATGCAATAATCTACAAGTCAATAATCTACAAGTCTTTCCATCATCTAACCATGTAAGCCATCTGCAACAATTAATAACCTGAGTCAGTTCGCGAGAACTGAGCAAGATAAGACTATACATAGCAACAATAAGCTACTAGCTAACAATACCATGAAAGGAAACATTCTATTTCAGGAAATGGATCAAAGCTCTAACCTCTAACAACCTTTTGAAACAAGATATAATTTTCAACATATCAACTAAGAAGAAAACCATAAGTTTTAGTTATGAAGAATAACTCGAAAACTACAAAATTTTGACAACCAAATATGCAAGACTATGAAATTTAAATGATTAGACACAAGAGTTGAGAGTATTAGGAGTTCAATTATGTGATCCCGTAGATTACGTGATTGAAATCTAAGGTGTAACCCTTCAATCCAAATTCTCAAGGTGAAGTCAAAAGATAAAGACCAGACCCGATCTTAGCTGCCAAAAAGAATATAGTTTTGGAATAGTTCTGTAGAGCCATAGGACTAATAGGCTAGAAACGAATGACGAGGGTAATAATAAAGTTCCATCATGTAATAAAAAAGGTTTAAAGGGTGAAAATATTATATTCAACCCAAAATGATTATATCTTAGGTAATAAGTGACTTCATAGCTAAAAGGATGAGTGGAAAATGGCGATAAGAATGTCCGGAATAGGCATTGTCTAACAGCCTGCGTACTGAACATAACCAGGGCTGGAATAGCGAAAAGCCTCATTAATACCCAAGTTGAGTAGGCAATCTAGTACTCTAAACACATGCTTGCAATTTTCATAATACCTTAGATTTATAACCCTCCCGTTCTAGAGAAACATAGCCATGAATCTAGACTTGGTTGAAATTTTCCGACGTCAACTCACTTCCTAATATCATAAACGATGTATACAAAGGAAAAGGTCTCTCAACTCCCCTTAATTTAAATCTCATCACTAAGTTTATGGTAACCTATGCAGAGATTAAATACATAATATACCAT
Organism: Taxus chinensis; assembly: GCA_019776745.2. NCBI lineage: Eukaryota > Viridiplantae > Streptophyta > Pinopsida > Cupressales > Taxaceae > Taxus > Taxus chinensis. The sequence goes on from CM034153.1 coordinate 95,492,124, forward strand.
TGAGGATAGATATCCTCCAATAACGAACTTCTATAACGATGTAATTACAATTATTACGCTCGACACATAAACAAACTATTCCCAAGCTTCTTTTACCTTTTTGACAACAAAATATATTCATGACCTTCCATCACAATCATTCTAAATTTGAAATGAAAGGTCACTCATCAAGAAGGAAGTACAAAACAAGTTTGACTAAATTAAGGAATTTCATGTTACCTTAAGCAGTTGATGAAAACCTTACTTTCACGAACTTTGAAAGATATTACCTTAATCCATCAAGGCATTATGTCTACACATAATTAAATCGATCACACAATGAATCATCAACATACCATATCTTAACACCATAAAGATCATTAATTTTATCAAATTTTACTCATAGAAAGAGTAGAATCAAAATGGGGTTCTATCAATAATTTATGCCCTTCTATCAACCCAGGACATATTTTCGGCCCAAAACTTCCTTCCTAACAAGCATATATATTGAACTTCTAATTTCCAAAAGCCCTAATAATTTACACAATACATGAAGTGCATAATCACGCTTATCATAAAAAAATAATAATAATTTAACTATACGTTTTCCTCTAGGGCAACAACATAACAGGAAACCAATACTAGTCAACGCTGCAACATTCTAGGGCCGATTACATACCCAGGTTCACAAAAGAAACAGTGACATTTTTGCAGAAGGAAGTAACTTTAAAATTATATATATATATATATGTATGTATTTATCATATGATCAATCAAAGCATACACTGAGAACCTTTGTTTGTTTATATATAAAAGGGTTGAATCACGTCAACAAGAACAACCAACAGAGGTAAATCCAGAAGTAACAAACTGTTAACCATATACTGAACCTAAATCCACAAAATCACATATTTAAACATATTTCTAGAAAGAAAACGTTTCATCTCAAGAGGTTTATTAGATACTAGCATATTATATATATGGTTAGTCTATCTTGCCTATTTTAACACATCCACCAGTCGTGTACATCCAGCAAGGACTGCTACAGCCACACGCCCTTCACTTTATCCTCTGTTGCACAGGTCTTTTCTTGCAGTATACTACACCAGGATTCCCTTTTGAAGGCACGACTAGAAGGATGCAAGAGATGGCTGTCTAAACACTAGATTGCTTCAATGCAGCTACTTTGGGGTGAGATTCGAACTGCTTACCACTCAGTCTGAGAGCACTTGCGCTAGAAAGCTAAACACCAACCATGGTTTGAAGCTCGAACACAAGACATAATGATTACATCGCTCCTGGTTCTGAAAAGCATCTACCGTATTGATACACAAACCTTTTCCTTCATCAGATTTGGGGACATCATCAAACTCTCGGTGCAAACATTATAGTTGTAGCTTGTAAGGTGTGATAATTCCAACAGCACCCTTTATGCCTGCCAACATAGTGACTCGTTGAAGATGCTCATATAATTGCAAAGCAAAATGTGCTTCATGAATATTCTGATATGAAACAGATCCATGCCTATGGGATTCTCTCCCATGAGTTACATCGTAAAACAAGTAATATCTCAATAGAGAATCTCTATAATAAATTTCATCAGGTCTGCTGGTAATACTCTCACTGTCACATAACCAATTTTGGAGATACAAACCCAGTGCATGCTCTAGATCTGAAGAAAATCCTGCTACCTTCATCTCCCAAGACATTTTCTCCAACATTGCATACATCTCCTGTGCCCGTGGGTGTGATCTATCACCATGAAGGAGGATCCCGAATTTGAGGATGCAGAGATACAGAACAAATAACATCACAGTTGGACGAGCACAACCCAAACATTGAAAACTCGCACTGAGCCATGGAAAGCTTGAGCATAGCAACAAAGTGTATCTGCAGCAGATCAAATTGGGGAAAATACCAGAGAGTCATTGAAACAAAAAAAAGAGCTCCAAAATATTTCCCAGCTCGAAAGCATAGAAGAAAGCTCTAATAGAAGTGTCAATGACACCCAAAGCTTAAAAACAGAGAAGAAAAAGCAAGATGCATGGCAACCAACAGACCTGGGAGTACAAGCTCAAAGAAATCTCCTACAACAAAGGCAGGTAAGAGATTTGCACAGAAAAAACCACGACTTGCAAATGCTAGAGAGCTCCCAACATGCGGCTTCATCTAAAACCACCATATCTAACCCATGGCTAGGCACTGGAAAACTTCCGGTCAGTATTAGAAACAGTAGTGAACGCAATCTCAGCCTTACTTGCAAAACTTGGCTCAAGATTTGATCGAGCTTCTTCCATGTTAGATTTGCCACCTAGACAGAAGTGACTTTCCAAAATGAAAAGGCAAGACAGCTCGACTAAAACTTTATCTCATTTTTCTGCTACAGTTGCAAGATCTTGCAACAACTGATCATGATTGTGGTCGCGTGCAACCAGAACATCAAGTTTGGCACCAATGGTTCCTTGGGATCGCCCTGCAACAACTGTCACACTTTCTCTCCCTAGAGGCCATTGATTTTCTGAGGTAAGTTTACCTCTCGACCCTGTAGCTGCTGCATACCGCCAAAAACTTCCTCACGACACTTTCTGAGGAGAATTTCAGTTCTGCGCTCCACTAAAGCTGCCTGTACAGCACGATTTTTGGAGACCCACACCCACCCTTGCAACGTCAAGCGACAGAACTTCATTTCACCATCAATGAATCCACTGTCCAGAACACGCCAAGGAGGAGCAGGTCAAAATGAGGTGACAGGGTATAAATTATGGTAGGTTGGTGACAGTTAGTATGTTCGAAAAATGAAGATAGTTGGTGGAGGCGCCCAACCACACACCACTTGCAAAAAAAAAACAAAACAACACCCTCCCACGGAACAGCTTCTCCTTCACGCCAGGCAGGCCGTAGAAAAGGAACCTCATGCCCAGCGTGGCATTACATTCTCCTCCCCTTAAGAAAGCATTGTCCTCGATGCGACATTACACAGAGGAAAGGAAATGGTACGCAACAAGGGATAGATAAATAAGAAGACACACGCTATGGTTTAAAATTTTAGTTGATTAAAGCATGGCCATAGGGTAGCCTTAGGAACATTTGGTAGAAATTTCAACTTTCAATGTTCTGTGAAGATTGGCAGTTCTTTCTTGTTTGCCATTTCATTAGTCTCTTTCCATTATCATTGTTTATAGTTTTAGTTTCTTTTTAAAAAATATCATCATTGAAGTGTTTTGATTTATTCCTTATTGTGGGTGCCCAACATGAACTACTAACACAACACCCTATCAGGTTCACAAGACCCTACAGATCACA
>CM034153.1:95495905-95663977 GCA_019776745.2 Taxus chinensis
TGCCATTTATAACATTAAAAAAAAATCCCCTTCTTCCCCCAAAGATTAAAATGTTGAATGCACCAGTGCTCACCATGATTTTGATCACGGTTCTCTAAAATAGATTTGTAAAAAGTCACCAGGTGCTTGAGGGGCTAAATATCATCAAATATCTCCCACATTCAACTCCTTCCTCTGGTAGATCACTCTTTCTTCTTCAATTTTCAAATCTTACTCCTTGCGTTCTCGGGATAAGAAAAATATAAAATCCGATCGAGCATGATAATCAGACCATTTTAATGGCAAAATATGTCTTCCAGATCTTTCCACCAAACTCAGATCTCAACATTAACTCCACTCTCTACTTGGCGTGTAGGAAATACCAAGAAATCATGAAGACTCACACTTCTAGACATGTTTCAATAAAATGGGGGGAAAATCAGATTCAAACTCTCAGCTTCCGTTGATCTTTATTTTGAATTTGGTTCATCCACGTGGAAGATTCAAGCTTAAAAATAGACCCGGGGGCTTCCTCTGACCTTTTAAATTTTTTGAAAAAATGGAAAAAAATTCCATTTTTCTCCACACTTCCGCCCTTGGGAAATGAATTTGACAAGTGTCCTTAGGTGGGTCCCAAAGGAACCACAGATAAATTCTGCCATTTGACTCTCTTTTTGGAAAAAGGAAAATTTTCCAAGTTTTCCCCAAAGCTCCACCCTTAATAAATGGTTCTGACACATGTCCCAATGTGGTTCCAGTGGAAACACACTTCCCCTTTTACTTTTAACTCGTTTCTTCCAAAAGGAAAATTTTCAAAATTTCCCCCAAGAGTTTACACCTCCGCCTTTGACCGGAGAAAGCTTTGACCTTTCCTTTATCATGCATGCGGGTCATTTTGATGTATTTAGTAATTTTCCTGTCAAGGGGAAAATAATCCAAATTTCCCTTCATGGTCTGCCTCCCTTCTTCCCCTTTGACTTTTCAAACTACCACGTTTCACCATGGCATACCTTGAGATGTTCCCAAATATTTGATACCTTGAATGTGCGTAGACTCACCATGTGTCTTGACTCGCCAAAGTTTGTCTTAATACTTGAAGCTCAGTGGAAGGTGCCATGTGTCAAGCTCCAAGGCAGGTTCCTTTGGCCATTGAAAAGTCTAAGAAAAATTCAAAGTGAGTGGAGGCCTCTACATGCCTCCATGGCACAATTTAAACATGGTGCCCAAAGTGAAGACGCTGAATGAGTGTGGGCTTGCCACGTGTCCCCATTTTTTTCCACATTGTTTTAGCTGCATAAAAATTTTCTAAGTCCGGGAAAAGCAACAAAAACCTCCACATGTCCTCCCAGCGCTACCGCAAGGCCAGACCAAAAACTAGATCTTCAAACGAGTCATGTTCCTCCATGTGGACACATTTTCAAGTTGAGGTGATTCACAATTTTTTTTAAAGTACCCGGCTAAGCCGCATCCAACCAAAAGGTGCCATGTCCCCTGTCAATGCAAGGATATAAATTTGATCAGGAGAAACACCTATCAAAAGGTAAAATACAGAAAAATGATCATTCAAGCCCAAAAATGAAAATATCTCCACAGAAAGAGAATTTATAAGTGTAACAAGGCTCAAATATGTTTCTCAGAGATACATCCATTGATTTTTCTTCAAGTATTCAGGGTAGAAATGACAGGGAAGATAAATCCTAACTGTGGAGAATAGAAAATATTTGATAGCCCATGTTTTTAGATGAATAAAGAATGGGAGACCCAAATTACAGAATCTTCCAGAGGAACAAAGAAACAAGGAGAAAATCATAGACCCATAAGTGATCTACGACCCAAGAACGAATTAAAAAGGCAAAAAAGATTAACGAGGCATAACATGGGAAAAATAAAGTGATAGAGGTCGTAAATCGATAGGTTCTCTTAGGTGAAATGGGGCGAGACTATTTTGAGCACCAACATCAGCTCCAACTCGGGTATGGGAACTCCCTGTGAATTCCACAAGAACAACAGTAGACCAACTGCCAAAATATCCATTGGGAAATAGAGTCAATTTACAGAGCAGAGAAATAGAGAAAATGGTAAAAGTGGGTCAGATGGACTAGAACGAACAAAACACAAAAGACAAGATAAACACAACAAACTATACACTCTACACAATATTTTTACGTTGATTTCAGGGTAATCAATCCAAGAAATGATTCAAATGCCTACCATTAATAGGAAGCTCAAGCAATTCACTGGCTAAGTCCTTAAGGAAGAAGGTATGCTCACCAATCCTGATATCAATGGAGTAAGGGCCCATCCATAATAAGTCAAACTTTCCATGCTTTCCCTTATCCTCATGCTTGCTATCCCATAGCAGCACAAGATCTCCAACATTGAAGGCCCTGGGAGTGACCTTCTTTTCAAATAACTATTCAGTTTCTCTCTAAACTTTACATGCCTCTGGTGGGATGCCCTACTCTCTTCATCAAGCTCAACAATTTGGTTAATGTGAGCACCATAAGGACCTACCTCTTGATCTTCTAGCCATTGCATAAACTGATATGAAGATAGTTTCATATGAAGAGGCAGTAGGGCTTGAGTCCTATATACCAAATCAAATGGAATCTTTCTAGTCACTCTCTTGACAGTGATCCTATCTTCCCAAACAGCAAACTTAAACTATTCACCCCACTTTATTTTTTTTATCTCTAAGGTTCTTCTGATAATCTTCAGCAAGTTTTTGTTACTGGACTCAGCTTGTCTATTTCCTTGGGGATTGTAATTAGAGGCATATGTCAAGTTGATCCCATACTCCTTGCACACTTCCATCAAATGTTTAGCTCTAAAGCTCATTGCATTGTCAGCAACAATCTTGACTTGCACCCCAAACTTGCAGGTAATATGGTTCAACAGAAAATCCATGACAATCTTGTATGTTTCTCTTTTGGAGGGGATTTATCCCACCCATTTAGTGAAATAATCAGTGGCCACAAGAATCTAGTAATGGCCAGTACTTGAAGGGTCTGAAATATCACCAATGAAATCCATTCCCCATTTCTTGAATGGACCTTCAATTGATGCAACTTGCAAAGGAAGGGAGCCTGAATCTTTCATTATTCCAGAGAAGCACTTCCAAGTCTCACATGTTATAACAAAAATATTTGTATCCTTGAAGAGAGTTGGCCACCAATAACCAGCCCTTAGGATCTTGTGTGCTGTTAGTCTTGCAGCAAAATGTCCCCCACAAACTCCTCCATGGAGATCAACAATTATCTTGGGGGATTATTCTTCAGTAATGCACCTTAAGAGGACTCCCTTTGGGTTTTTCAAAGCTAAACCATAATTAGTGATGACATATTTTTCGGAAGCCAACTTTAGAACTCTTTTCTGGTTCTTACTTAAATACTTAGGGTAGTATATGTGTCTGAGATAGAAAATTACATCCTTGTACCACTCAAAACTCATCAACCTTTTAAAAAAATATTCCCTTTCTTCTTCTACCTTATTTACCTCAATAGTTTGCAAGTTACTCTTAAGCATAAGCTTATCCAAGCCCAAACCTCTCACCAACTTCGTGATTTGGATATCCATGTCATATACTTGCAACTGGTTCACCCACCTACATCTCTTGCTTGAAACTTCCATCTTAGAGAAGATGTCTTTCACCATGGTGTGGGGAACATAAGAAAGAATTTTAGAACTTAGAATATAATGCCTGAAAACCTTTGTTGCTTTTACTAAGGCAAACACTTGCTTTTCAATGATAGTGTACTTCATCTCATCCCCCTGCAAGGCCTTACGGAAAAAGGTAATTCTTCTCTCAGCCCTTTCATCATCCTTCTACAACAAGACATAAGTAATAGTGTTCTATAAAACAAAGGAAAACATTTGGAAAGGCTTCTTATAATCTGAAGCTGCCAAAACAGGTTCATGTTTTAATGCCTCCTTGATTCCACTAAAGGCTTGCATGGCAACCTCCTCCCATTTGATGACCTGGTCTTTCTTCAGCATGGAAGTGATTGGGATGGTCAACTCAGCAAAGTTTGATATGAATCTTCTGATGAAGTTTATCTTCCCAAAGAAGAACTGAATTCCCTTCTTGGTTCTTGGGATTGGGACCTTGCTGATGGCCTCTACTATTTCTAGATCAATCATCACTCCCTCTTGTGACACAATGTGACCAATAAAATTTTCCTTCTACACTTGAAAATGGCACTTCTTTGGATTGAGTGAGATGCCATATTCCCTACATCTTATCAGAAGCTTCTCTAAGTGTAACAAGTGGTTACTTCTCTTTCTAGAAAACACAGTCACATCATCTTGGTAGACAATAATAAACTCATTGATGTAACCAATAAAAGCAACATCCATTTCTCTTTAGAAGGTGGCTCCAACATTCATCAGACCAAAGTGCATCTTGAGATACACATATGTTCCCCAAGAAGTGGTAAAGGTTGTCTTGATCCTTTCTGATTCCTTCACCATAACTTGGTTATAACTAGAGAAAACATCCAAGGTAGAGAGCAATTAAGACCCAGTCACTAACTGCAGCATGTTCTCCATATTTGGTAAAGGATAATTATCCTTCATTGATGCACTTTTATGATTCCTAAAGTCCACACATAACCTGATGTTACCATTCTTATTTCTTATTGGTACTAGGTTTACAACCCAAGAAGAATACCTAGTGGGCTGAATAATCCCTCCATGTCGCAACTTCTTTAGTTCCTGTTGCATCTTTAGAGATAAGAGTGGGTTGATTGGCTTCTGTTTAGACCTGAATTGCTTTGCATTAGACTCTAAGGGAATCTCATGTTGAAACAGGTCCTCTTTGTATGCTTTCAGTTCAGATTAGGTCCAAGTCATGCAATCTTGGTATTTCTTCAACAATTGGATGTATGACTACTTCTCCTCCTTGCTGAGATTGCTACCTAACCAAATTTTCCTTGGCTTCTCCTTTGTTCCAAGGTCATGCTCCTCAATGTCGCTTGAGGCTGTCATGCATATATTAACAATGCGATCAACATTATCAAAATTAGACTCAAGAGCAACTAGTCCTCTAGGAATGGTATTGGTTTTTAGCTGTATGATGTCATTTCCGAACAAGGTTTCTTTTCCTTCTGTTGTACATACCATTGGCTCAAAATCAATGCATTGATCAACAAACTCTCCCTTTTTCTACAAAAGTATTCTAATCTGAGCATCATCATCAAAAACCTAGCAATGTTTAATGAACATTAGGGACAGAAGGTCTTGTCAATATCTCAACATCATATTCACAATATGGGGAAATTGTACAATTGTCAAAATGAGACCCCAACATTGCAATATTTTCTACTAAGTCATTGAATTTCCTATCATGATCCACTATGTTGAATGAATAAAAAATCTCAATAAGATCCCAAACTGCATGCTTATACTATTTCATTTGATGATTCTTTGTGGCATATAGTTTTCTGACTTGTTTTACAATTAATTATTAGTCTCCTTTGACAATGATGTCCATGATACCATATTTCCAAGAAATTCTTAAGCCCAACAATAGTGCCTCATACTAATCCATGTTGTTGGTGCACTCAAAGTTGAGTTTGAAGGAAAAAACAAATTTTTCCTGACTAGGAGAAAGTAGAACAACACCAACACCATTCCCAAACATGGAGCAAGCTCCATCGAAAAATAGTCCAAGTAGAGCTCGCTTGTTCAAGACACCTGGATTCCTAAATCTTGTGCTCCTTTCCATCAGCAAATCCTACAAAGTTGTCAGCATCAATATTTGTGTACAATACTTCATAGGATGCATTGTTGGGATCCTTAATTAGATGCAACATTTTCTTTTCTCCATACAACCTGACAAGGCTGCCTTCAATTGGAATGGTGGCATAGGACATATCCATTTGAACACTCCCACCTACACTTGGAGTCCATTTTCTTGACAGTAGCATGCCACACTTGGCTGGATAGTCAACGATGACAACATCAAGTTTTAAATTTTTACCTGGGTAAGCTGCAAGCTGCACCACCAAACCCTTCACACATCCCACTACTGGCACTTCTCTTGAATCCATGGTAGTGCAATTCCCATATGCTATTATCACTTTGATATTCAACTCATTCATGACTTCCAGAGGCATGACATTACATGATACCGCTGAGTCAAACATGCAGTTATATAGTAGTTTGTTCTTAATGATCATGGTAGTGAAGACTAGATCCACATTTAGTTGAGATTCCACCAAGGATGTCCCCAAATAGACCTCAGGTGGTTCACCTAGCTCTTCTGATGCTAGTGGTGCTTCTGGTTCTTTAATGACTATTGGGGTCTCCACAATGTGTATGTTTCTTCCTAGGGAAGTCTTCTCTTCTTTCAACCCCAAGTATTCAAATGCTCTCTTTTTGTACTCAGGAATCCTAAGAAACTCAACAATTGGAACATAGACTTTGAATTGACTTAAAAATTAGGCAATATCATATGGGACATTCCTTGGCAAGGCATTAATGGAAGGAAAGCCAAAAAACTCATTAGGTGGTATAGGATTTTTGATAACTTGGGCATGAGGAGGGATATGATTCTTGATTAGAGCTGCAAGGCTTTTGGTAGATGCCTCTTTCTTAGGAGCATCTTTAGGAATGTTTGAAAGTAAGGGAGATTTTGGCTTGGCTTAAGGCCATGTCACTTTGATAGCCTTACTTCTTATGTTATATTCCTTCTCTTGAGTAACAATAGAATTCATCAGTAACTGCATGTCTTCTTTAGATGGAATTCCTCCATCATACTTATTTATCATTAAAGCCCTTAAATATTAAAAATCATTATTGGAAAATTCAAAATCTTGTATAGTATCTACTTCTAAAGTATGAGAGGGAGGAAGAGTAGGTACCCTATGAATGCAATCCCAAAAAGTGGCAACAATCCAGGAACTTATCACCTCAGTTGAAGTTTCCCCTTGTTGTAAGCTTGTGGAATAACCCATCATGCAGACATCATCATCATTGTCATCAACTTCTTCTTCTTCTTGCTGATATTATTCAGAAAGAGAATGAGGCATGAAACAGTTGTCACACCAATCAATGACATTTGTCTCATCCACAACAATTCTAGTAGCCAGAGGATCATGTACCATTATATTATCCTGAGCTTGGGACTGTCTATTTCCAAATCCAACATGTCCCTTTGCTCTGTAATCAAATCTTTGGTGATTTGTGATCCTTTCTTGGCCTTGCTGCTTGTTTTGACCTTGTGAGATCTACCCAATTTCCTTATCAGCCTAGGCTAGTTTGTAGGAAATTTCCTTGACAACTGCTACCAAAGTTTTCACAACTTCTTCCAAATGAGTATCCTTACTTGTTTGAGGATTTTCTGGGTTAACTAGCCTTACACCATCCCTTTTTGTAGGCTTTCCAATTTCCTTGATGTCTTTCTCTATTTTTAAAGCCATGGTGAAGGCCTGTCTTAAATTTGTGCAGTTCTTGTCTCTTAAGTAATATGCAGCCTTTTTATCAAAAGCATCATAATATTTGATCAAACATGACCCATCACAAGGCCTTATCCTAACAAGAAATCTCCTCAATTTCTTATTAAACCTTGTGTTGAAATCAGGTACTGACTCATTAGGATTCTTTTTGATGTTTTGAAATTATGTCAAAAGAAACATAGGGTTAGTTATATCACCATACTACAATCTAAATGCATTACTCATCTCAGTCCAACAATCAATAGAGATATCTGGCAATGCTTAATACCAATCCCTAGCATCTTCTTCCAAGTTATGGATAAACAATTTGATATATACATCTTCATGTTCAATCTCAAAGTCTTCCATCATATTGATAAAAAGATTTAGATTTTGATCACCAGTTATAGCATTGTCTCCTTGGAACTTTGGCATTTTGTTCCTTACATCTTGAGGCACTACATTTGTATAACAAGCTATTCCCACAAAATTTATAAGCCCGAAGTTGTTTACAAAAGAAGGGGGTTTGGGTGGGGCCTGGGCCATGTTGATTAGAGAAGGTGACCCTAGAGGGGTGAAAATTTGATAAGGGGTTGAGGGTCCTTAGAACAAAGGAGTATAATTTTCAAAATTTATACCCCCCAAAGGCCTTGTCCCTTGGAAATCCCTATTAACCTCAGAAAAGATAGGTGAAGAATGTGAAGCAAACCCTTTCAAAATAAAACTAAGGCCCTTCTCCAGTTGGAGAATTCAATTCCACAAAGAGGATTCCTTATTCAAAGTCACTTGAATGGCAATCTTCAATTATAGGCCGATCACTTTCGTCAATGGAGATCCCTCTTCTTGTCTCTTGTTCACCCATAAATCTCCAGAATTTTCTTCCTTCTAATTTTTCTTTTCCTAGCTCTGAAAACAATGTCCTAGCAGGATCCCTAGCAAAGAAAGATCTTCTTCCTTCCAGCTTTGCAAATATTAGTAACAAATATGACTTTGACAAAGTTCTAAGACACTAGTACTCATTAAAAATAAGATTAACAGAGAGTCGCCACTGAGGATTTCCACCTTAGTTGTGAAAATGCACTAAATATGATTTGTCAAATGTATGTCAATGCTAGAAACTTGAAATGGAAAGATTCTAATCTTTTTTACCTAGATTTATCAAATGAAAGCTAGTGCACTAGGTGTGAAAACTGAAAGAACTACACACAACACTTAGAGCATACAATAAGTGTTTTACCAGGGTCTTGAGTTTGAACTAAATTCATCATAAATAGCACCAGAAGCATCTTGACAGGACAAATAAATATGGACTACATTGAATCAGAAAATTAGTCTTAGCAATGTAAATTATTTCCCAGGAATTCAAAATAGCTCCCCAGCAGTAGTGCTAAAAGCATGTTGGTACCCAAATTTAATCTCCCTCAAAGACTAAACAACATCATGAATTTTTGATAGGACACTTAGAGGTAGATAGATAATTATGTATGTTTTTTGTAGCCAGGGAAGCAATCTATCTGACTCATTAGCACTCAGGTTTTGATAGGAGTGGGTAGCACCTTTAAAGGATGTGATCTAATCCTAACTATTTGAGGTTGTGCCTTTCAACCAAGGTAAGAGAACCTATTTTTTAACCTGTGTTATTGAATAACAATGATAAATCCTTCTTTGCATAAATTTTATAGAGAAGACCTTAGAAAAATATGATCAACACACCAAATCTGATTATCACGAGTTGTCACTTCCATATCATCGAGATATTTTCACAACAAGGCAAAGGTTACTAAAGACATTTGGGACCCTGATTGTTTCTTCATGTTTTGGTAACAAAGATTATGCATTTGTGCACACAGAGGATAGACAGGGGTAGGATCGGTATGATTGGCTATTTTAAATGAATTTTTTGGTGGGAGTTGGGGCAGGATAAACTTGACTCACAAGATCCTTAAGGAATCTTACAAAATGGAAGGTTGAACCAAGAGAATGCCACAAAACAAATATAATGTTTCTTTAACCAGAATATGTGCTTTAGTCGAGGCCCATATTAGCACTTTTTCACACAATATTTGAGATTCTATCATGAAGGCTTGAGTTAGTTAATCCAAAAAAGTATCAAGATCTAAGTTGCATCATGCCTAAGGTACAACCAAAGGCTTATAGACAATCTCTTTCAAACAGATGAAAGAGAAGTGATTTTAAATCGTTTATTTCACTCCCAGATGAAGGCTCTTCCAAGAAATGAAATTGTAGATGCCACTAAATTGTCACAAGGATTGAGACCTGTGTGATTGAATCATATTTTTAATACAAGATTGCAACAGAAACAAGAAAAAATACTCCCATACATTCAAAAATAAAACAAACACATTTTGATCAAGACAATACAAAATATCTTGAATTTGATTAAATCTATCAGGAGGGGAAAGTTTTTAGAATAGTCTCAAATATTTTCAATGGTTGCACACTTGCAACCACCTTGAAATGATAAATTTTCAATACCAAAGAGATATACAAGATTCTCAAATGGATTCTCAAAAATGATGGGCTCTGTCAAGATTTTTCTATTAGAAAACTCAGTCCCGACTGCTAACAATCCAACCATTTATGGAAATTTTTTTTGCCATTTATAAAATTCACAACAAAGCCTCTTATTCCCCAAAACACAAAAGCATTTAATACACTAGTGCTCGCAATGATTTTGATCACGATTCTTAGAATCAGATCTGTAAAAAGTTGTCAGGTTCTCGAGGGGTTAGATCTCATTGAATATCTCCCGTATTCAACTCCTCCCTCTGGAAGATCTCTCTTTCTTAAATTTTCCAACAACTTCCACCCCTAAATTGTCAAATCTAGCTCCTTGCGTACTCGGGAGAAGAAAAATGGAAAATCTAATCGAGCACGATAGTCAGACCATTTTAATGGCAAAATATGTCTTCCAAATCCTTCCACCAAACATAGATATCAACATCAACTCCACTCTCAGCTTGATGTGTAGGAAATACCAAGAAATCATGAAGACTCGCACTTCCAGGAGTGTTACAATAAAATGCAGGGAAAATCAGATTCACACTCTCAGTTGATGTTGATCTTTGCTTTGAATTTGGGTCATCCACGTGGAAGATTAAAGCTTAAAAATAGACCTAGGGGATTCCTCTGACTTTTTACAACTTTTGGAAAAATGAAAAAAAATTCCATTTTTCTCTGCACCTTCACCCTTGGGAAATGATTTTAACATGTGTCTTGAGGTGGGTCCCAAAGGAACTGCAGATAAATTCATCCATTTGACCCTCTTTTGGAAATAATAAATTTTTACAAGTTTTCCCCACAACTCCGCCCTTGATAAATGGGCCCAAAACATTTCCCAATGTGGTTCCAGCCGAAACATGCTTCCCCTTTTACTTTAACTCTTTTCTGCCAAAAAGAAATTTTTAAAAATTTCTGCCAAGAGTTTGCAACTTTGCCATTGACCAGAGCAAGCTTTGAACTTTCCTTTATTGGGCCTATGGGCCATTTTGATGTTTTTAGTCATTTGCATGTCAAGGGTCAAAAAATCCAAATCGCCCCTAGTTTTCCGCTTCCCTACCCCTTTGACTTTTCAAACTACCACATGTCATCATGGCGCAGCTTCAGATGATCCCAAAAATTTGATACCTTGAATGAGTGCGGGCTCACTATGTGTGCTAACCTAGCAAAGTTTGTTTGAATACTTGAAGCTCAGTGGAAGGTGCCATGTGTCATGCTCAAGGAAATATCCTTTGGCCATTGAAAAGTATAAGAAAAATGTAAATTGAATGGAGGCATCCACATGCCACCGTGGCACAATTTCAACATGGTGCCCAAAGCGGAGACCCTGAATGAGCACATACTCACCACGTGTCCCCATTTTCTGCCACACTATTTTAGCTACATAATTTTTTTTTAAGTTTGGGCAAAGCAGAGGAAACCTCCACGTGTCCTCTCGGTGTTACTGTAAGGCCAAACAAAAAAGTAGGTCTTCAAACGAGCGTCGTTCCTCCATGTGGACACATATTTAAGTTGAGGAAATTCATATAAATTTTTGAAGTGCCTTGCTAAGCCACGTCTAACCAAAATGTGCCACATCCCTTTTCAATGCAAGGATGTAAATTTGATCTAGAGAAACACCCGTCAAACTGTAAAATACAGAAAAATGATCATTCAAGCCTGAAAATGAAAATTTCTCCACTGACAAAGAATTTAGAGTTATAACAAGGCTCAAATATGTTTCTCATAGATACATCCATTCATTTTTCTTCAAGTATTTAGGGTAGAAATGACAAGGAAAACAAATCCTGACCAGTGAGAAAAGAAAATATGGGATAACCCGAGTTTTTAGTTGAATAGAGATTTAACGACCCAAATTATAGACCCTTTCTGGAGGAACAAAGAAACATGGAGCAAACCATGGATCCATAAATTATCTACAACCCATGAACAGATTTAAAATGGAAACAAAGATTAACCAGGCACAATACGGGAAAAATAAAGTGATAGAAGTTGTAAATAAATAGGTTCTCAAAGGAAAAATGGGGTGAGAGTATTTTGAGCTCCAACACACTATAAGATTTCAAATTCAATTTCATTTAACACATTTGTCCAAATTTTACAATAAAAAATTTTCGAATTAAAATAACACCCTTGTTAAGATGAACATTCCTATAACCACTAGCATCTTAAAAATACTACAAAACTTCACTAATAAACATTTCAATACTTCACAAAATATCAAATTTCCCTCTACAACTTCCTTTAACATATATATCCAACCCATTTTTTATTTACCATATGTGAATATGAATCAAAAGAAACCTATAGTTGAATGCATATTTCCCAAAGAAATCCTAAAGCTAGAAAATATTACACATTACCAAATTTCAAAAATAAACTTTACTGTGACATATAAATACATACATACTATTAGCTTAATTAATACATTATTGTTAGTATTTGTTAGTGAACAGTTATGTAACTGTTCCTCCCGTCCTCCCTCTCTCACAGTCTATATAAAGGCTTGCTCTATGTATTATTTTGAATAGCAATATATAAAATATCATTAGAGTGCCTTCATTGGTATTAGAGCTGGTGGAGACTCAGCTTGTATTCTGTGTGTGGAGGATTAGTTGATGCTGCTCTATGCGTGGAGATTCAGAGTGGATAATCATAGTGCTTGTTTACTTTTCTATCCGTTTACTGTTCTTGGATGGTGCGTCCTCTACCTGCGTGGAAGGAAAATAATGTTGTGTGCTTGCATTTTGTTTGGCATTTTGTTTGAAACTCAGAAATGTGAGGAGAAGCGACCTAGGAAGATTGTGACAGTTCTGAAGAGCATTTGGCATTAGAGGAACCCTACATAGATTGCAGTGCATGGAGGGACAGTTGGAGGAGCCCCGCGTGGAGAATTTGTTGTGCTGAGCAGTGTAGATGTTGGCATATTAAGTCAGTGACCTATGTGGAAGAAGTGGTTGTGCTATCCTTAGAGGTATTAGCTTGGTTGTCCACTCCCTTTGAGGTATTAGTTTACAGCGTGGAAGACAAGAAGAATTTGTTGTGCATGGACAGTGACCACGAAAGGAGACATTGCTGAGCGAGAGTCATGCTTCTGTGTTATGACTATCATACTGCCTGTAGAACCACGTGAAAGACCATCCAAAGCCCTGTATCTGTAAGCAAAATTGGGAAATTACAAAACTGTGTGTGTCCGTATGTCTCAAATTTCTGATGCGTAAAGCACCGCGAGTAATGCACCAAATATTTGGGCATTGAGTGACAACAAAGACATGACTGGGCTGTTATTTTCCTTGGTCAACGAGCTACACAACACTGGGAACATTCTCTTTGACGAGATTGTACGCTGAGGACTGTTGGAATATTTTTGGTTCAACGTTCGATGTCAAGCACAGCGGATTCGTGCAGAATGTGAACGTGGTTATGATGCAGATGATGAACATGAAGTAGAATGCCCACTGGAGCGTCAGTGTCTCGCTACACGAGCCTATAGATCCCATCTTCAGGATAGATTCCTTCAGTAAGCATTGTAGCCATTTTTGAAAATAAATAAATAAATAAAATACATTTTTGAGTTTTTTTTTGAAAATGTCTTCTCCAAAAATATTGCTATCCGATGCCCAACTCTTGAAAGGGCCAAATTTCGCTACATGGAAATCCAAAATGCGGATGATTCTTTAGTTCAAAGATCTTTGGGGGATCGTTTCTGGAAAAGATGCCCCTCCCACAGACGCTAATCTATTGGAAAAATATGAAAAGGCTGATGCGAAAGCACTAATGCTTATTACCTTGAGCCTTTCTGATGAGGTGCAGCCATACATTCGGGAAGCAACTGCTTCTTCTCAGGCATGGAGCGCATTGTGTACCATCTACGAAGCTAAGAATCTGACGACAAAGTTACATCTTTAGACAAAGCTTCATACAATGAGTATGCATGATGGTGAATCAGGAGAAGCCTTCTTGTGGTGTGTAGCTGAGTTATGTGCAGAACTCTCTGCACTCGGTGAACCAATGGATGACAAGTTGCTAGTCCCGCTCACCTTGCGAGCTCTTCCTTCCCAGTTTCAAACACTGATCACCACGTTGACCATCACTCAACAGGAGGTGAGTTTTGCCACCTGGGTGAATTATCTCTAGCAGGAAGAAGCCATGCAAAATGTACAAGAAGCCTTCGAAGACAAGGCTCTCATCACAAGGCAAAAACATAAGCATCGGAAAGGGAAATCAGCCCCCCAAGAATCAGAAGCAGCATCCTCAGTAGCCATCTTCACAGCGGCCACCACAATGGCCACCCCAGAAGCAGCATAATCACAAGGCAGATCGGTGGTGCCACATTTGCTCCATGGATACGCACATGACTGGGAATTTTTATTACAACGGTCACAAGTATGGAAAATATGGTGAAGAGAGCACTTCTGGCTGAGGATATTCCAAGAAATCCTGATGGCATGCTCGTATTCAAAGGAAGAGGGCCACATTGCTACTCAATAGGATACCACCTCCGATGAAGAGGTACCAAATACGACTCATTCTGACATTGTTCTAGTCTCACAGACTTCACAGCTGTCAGAAGATGTCTGGTTGATTGATTCAGGCGCCAGCAAACACATGACTAGAAACAAGAAGTTGTTCCATACTCTGAGTGACCGGCCAACTGGAGATTGGATCACCATTGCAGACAATCAAGAGTATATTGTGGCAGGGATTGGTGATGTCATCATTCCTCCTGGAACACGAAGATGTACACTCACGAAGGTGCTATATGTTCTAGGTTTGACTTCAAATCTTTTGTCTGTAAGTCAACTTCTTAACCATCGAATGCAAGTTGAATTATTTGTTGAGAAAGGGGTCAAGTCCTGCATCATTTTTTAGGGAGAGTCAGTCATTGCTCAAGCATTTCTGAAGGGCCATCTATTTTCACTGGATGCAGTCACTTCATCAAGTGTTGCTCTCTCTGCTTCAATGGCGGAGTCCACTGCACTATGGCACTTTCTATATGGTCACCTTTCTGCCGGGGCTCTGCATCAGCTCAGTGCTAAGGAAATGGTAAGAGGGCTTCCTCCACTCTCCCATTCCTTACCTATTTACTCAGGATGTCTTGCGGGAAAAAAACATAGAGGTCCATTCAAATAGAGCTCTTATCATTCTACAGATCATCTTCATGTCGTTCACATCGATCTATGCGGACCCTTGCCAGCTAGCTTCCAAGGTTTTAAGTACTTACAACTTATCATTGATGATTACTCACAGAAAATGTGGGTATATTTCCTCCGAAAGAAGAGTGAGGCATTTGTAAATTTTCAAACCTTTTACCAGCAAGCCACCAGGCAGTCTCGGAAGCCTCTTCTTCTCCTCCGCTCAGATCGAGGGGGGGAATTTGTGTCAAAGAAGTTCTTAGCATACCTGAAGCAGCATGACATTTAGTAACATTTGATTGCACCCTACACGCCCCAATAGAATGGGATTTCTGAGCGCCACAACAGGACTGTCATGGAGATGGCTCGTTGTATGCTCTCTACCACCAATTTGGAGGATTAGTTTTGGGTAGAAGTAGTCCAGACAGTAGTGTATCTACTTAACTGGGCACCCACGAAGATCTTGCAGAACAAGACACCGGAAGAGGTACGGACTGGTCGTAAACCTTCTATTCATCATTTGAGAGTTTTTGGTCCTATAGCATATATGCATGTTCCAGATAAGAGAAGGAAGAAGATCGATCCAAAGACACTACCATGTATTTTCTTGGGGTATAATACTACGTAAAAGGCGTATCGTCTCATGGATCCTGAGACGAAGAAGATCTACGAGAGTTGAGATGTGGTATGTGATGAGTCATCCTTTGACTCCTTGCCACACAATGGAGATCCAGTACCGACCTCGTCACATAGATTTCTCACACATCCAGATGATGAGCAAGATGATTCTTCTCAGAGAGAAGAAGAGCTAAGTGGAGATTTTTTTGTTGATCTCGGCACATTGGAAAACACATCCTCACATCAGTAGCACCAATGTCTGAAATGGGTCCAGAGTACTATCAGGGTTGCACACCTGAACTCACTTCCTGGTACTTCTACGCAAGTTAGAACACAAAGTCAAGCTAGACATGAGGTAAATTTTACACTCATGAGTTCAGTTGTTGAGAGCACCAAACCTGACACTGTTCGTGAGGTATTAGACCAACCACAGTGGAAATAGGCTATGGATGCTGAATATGATTCCCTGATTTAGAATCGAACGTGGGAACTTGTCGATTTGCCTCCAGGTAAGAAATCTATTGGCTGCAAATGGATTTTCAAAACAAAATATAAGGCAGATGGTTCAATCGAAAAACACAAAGCACGACTTGTTGCAAAGGGTTATGCTCAGCAAGAAGGAATTAAATATGACGAGACCTTTGCACCCACTGCAAAGATCAAAACCATCAAAGTTGTTTGTGCACTGGCAGGACAAAATGGATGGAAACTTCAGCAGATGGATGTCAAGAGTGTTTTTCTAAACGGTGATCTACAAGAAGAAGTGTACATGGCCCAACCTGAAGGGTTTGTAGATGAGCATCAACCATACAAGGTATGTCATCTGATAAAGTCTCTTTATGGACTCAAACAAGCACCTAGGGCATGGTATGTAAAAATTGATGATCACCTATTGTAGCATGGATTCACTCGTAGCCCCTCAGATACAAATTTGTATATCAAGAAGGTAGGAATAGAGATTGTCATTCTGTTTTTGTACGTAGATGATCTTGTGATCACAGGAAGTTCTGACAATCTTGTATATGATGTAAAGAATGATCTGAAGAAATAATTCGACATGACTGATTTGGGGCTACTTCACTATTGTCTTGGCTTAGAGATATGGAAAAAGAAGAATCATATCTTCATCTCCCAGATGAAATATGCCAAGACACTCTTGGAAAAATATGGACTGTCAGATTGTAAACCAATGTCCACACCTATGGAAAAAGGTTTGCAATTATCTAGATTCCATGATTCACCGCAGGTAGATGGCACTCACTATAAGAAGCTTGTGGGGAGTCTCATTTACTTGACTTATACTAGACCAGATCTTTGCTTTGCAGTGAGCTATCTCGCCAGATTTATGTAGGAGCTGAAGAAATGTCATTAGATAGCAGCAAAGCATGTGTTGAGATATGTCTGAGGTACAGTTGACTTTGGTCTGGAGTATCAGAAGAACACTCAGTTCTTCTTACAGGGATATACAGACTCAGACTATGCAGGATCCGTCGATGACAGGAAATCCAGTTCAGGATATGTTTTTCATCTCAGATCTGGACCTATCTCGTGGATTAGCAAGAAGAAAACTATTGTTGCTCTCTCATCCACTGAGGTTGAATACCATGCCGCACGAGGAGCTGTATGCAAAGAAATTTGGTTACGTCACCTTCTTGTAGATATAGGGATTCCTGAAGAGAAACCTCCCATCATTCACTGTGACAATCAAGGTGTGTTGAAGCTTGTGAAGAATCTTGTTTTCCATGAAAGAACAAAGCATATTGAGGTCAAATGTCACTACATTCGTGAACATGTCTTGAACCACCAAATTCAGCTCCAGTACTGCCCTATGGATTTTCAGGTTACAGATATTCTCACCAAGCCTCTCGGCAAGGTAAGCTTGATTTGTTTAGGGGGTACATTTGTAAGAGCAATGAATTAATGGGGGGAATGTTAGCTTAATTAATACATTATTGTTAGTATTTGTTAGTGAAAAGTTATGTAACTGTTCGTCCTGTCCTCCGTCTCTCGCAGCCTATATAAAGGCTTGCTCTATGTATTATTTTGAATAGCAATATATAAAATATCATTGGAGTGCCTTCACATACATACATACATACATACATACCTCAACTGATAGCTATATATACTATAAATGTATAGAGATGCATATCCATATATATAGCATATATATGATATATATTTCCATTAACATACATAGATTACAATGATACGCAATGATTACAATCACGTCATTTCACCATATTACTTGCATCTTGCAAAACCACATGACCATGAAATTATCAATAAATCATTGGCATGGAAACCACCTAAATATAGCAAAACTAACATTTCTAGTTTTACATTTACATAATAATAATAATTTTCACACAAAAAGAGAGGGTTAGATACATATATTCATTTCATTTCATTTCACTTCATTTCTTAACTAAGGAGAGAAAGATACATGGAAGAGAGAAAAACACTATATTCCCAAAAGTCAATTTCACACAAGCCACAAGAAAGAGTTTGAAACAATTATTTACAAGTTTCAATAGGTTTTGATAGTGGTTTGGTAACTTGACGGAGTTATAAGACTTTCTTTTTACTTTTTTGTGCTAGTTGCAAAAAAATTTAGTTTAAGCCTAGAGGCTAATAAACTACATTCAAAAGTTGTCTTCTCATGAACAAATACACAAGTAAATTTCTATGTGTCCTAATATATACCAAGAATTCACCAAAACTTATAAAATTTACATTTGGAAAATAGTTTACAATTGGTGGCTGGGTTTCCCAAGCCACCAGTTATAATCGATTTGATTTAACTTAGTCAACATTGACTAGAGGCCTACAAAATCCCTTCTCCAAGTACCCATGAATGCGTTTTTCACCAAACTGAAGGTTCTAAGTAGTTTTCTAGTAAAAATGCAATAGATTTGCGAAGGCATGATAACATTTCATTCCTCAAGGTCAAAATGGCGAGCCAAAACAAAAAGTAACTTTTCAGTTTTACCTGCTCCCTAAAAGTGCAAAATGGAGTAACATGGATCTTACAGGAGTGACAAAGAGAACACAAATGGTGCCAAAAGAAAGTAGGGCACTACATCCCCCTCCCCTTAGACTTGAATCCTACCTGGAAGTCACAAGAACATGGTTGTGGGAATTGACATCTCTTTTACGAGAGGATCACATTGTTGTTTTGCAATTCTTTGGAATTTTGCTTTTCTTCAACAAGTGTGGGGTCTAGCAGAAACTCAAGTTTGGTACTTAACTCATCTAGCTCTCGAACAGAGAGAAGGGGAGATTGACAAAAGGGATGAGTTTGCTAAACCTTGTGTTCAGCAATGCATTAGGTTTTAGTCCCCACACAGTAAGATAGTCTAAGGAGTAAAACTTGGTACGCTATCAACAAGATACCATGACATAACAATATAACAAGATTAGATTCCCCAAAATATGTATTAAGAGTAACCACCAAAGTTTGGGAATCTATATAGAAAAATGATTCCATATAATATTGTAAGATGACGACACCAGTCTCCCACTGATGACACATTACCACATAATGTAGGAAATTGAGGTTTCCACTAGGGTTGAAATACTACCGTGCATCATTGCATAGTTTGTTGTTTAGACAAGTCTAGAAAAATGCAACCATGACTTTCAAGATTACACGATTTATTTTCTAAACGTCTACTCAAGTGTCCACAATGTCGAGGATCAAAAAGGATGAGATCATGGATCAACAAGGACACCTAATATCATGATAGTAAATTTCGTTTACCAATCAAGTAACTAATTAAGGAAAGCTCCCAGTTCTGTAACTCGAGAAGGGAACAATTAAATTTTCATGGGTAATGTTAAGAGAAGTCAAGACTTTACAATTTTCCTATAGTCTGGATTTGTTTTACACTAATTTGAATTTAAGAATTGAGCACACCAAACAACCATTTTGTGTAAAAAATTCAACCATAGCAAAAGAAAATATATATATATATAGGTGATACTATATCCCTTTAGCAGAGCTAACATATCAATCTCAATAGTGATCTCATACCATATGAGCACAGGGTGGGATTGAATAATGTTATCTTATTTCCATAGACTAGAATGGTTCCTTCATGTCAGACCACATAAGATCCTTATTCCATTATGGAAAAGGTTCTAAGTTAGCTCCTAACCTTCATTGGTCCTTTTTAGATTCTTTTAGCATTTCAGACCTTTGGCTTACCATCTATGCATTGCTAACCTAAGTTTGTCTCGACGTACATGAATGTAGCTTTCATCTTTCAGTTCTTACAGAGGCATATGTTATAGATCGTTCTCATGTGTTAGGATGGAGACCCATCATTGCAGGTATAGGATCAGGGGCAGGTGATGGTGGAGCCCGTTCACATCCTAGATCACAAGACCTTCAATCCTTCGAGGTACCAGAGGTCTGATCAAGTCCATAGTGCAATGGGACAGATCCTGATGAGACAATGCAGCTACATGGAGGATGCTACTTTGCTACAAATTTAGTTTCCACATCTTGTTCCAGTGACTTCATATGTGTAGGAATTCGAATCTAAGGGGAGGGGGATGTAGTGGCCACTTCCCTTTGACACCTTTTTGATACTAATTATGATACTGCTAATTATATTATGGACATGATTATGGAATTTGATTAGTAATATGATGTTAGATGTTCAGATCAGTGGGATTATATTGTTGACTTTGATTCAGTATATGATGCATGATGATTATTAGAGACATTTTAGATATGTTGATGATGATATACTATTTGACATGGTTATAGTTATGGATGTTGTTTGGACATGTGATATTTGGATATTGTGAGTAGACCTAGAAAATGAGAGTTAAATTAAAATTGGATGCTGATATAGTTGTGTGATAAAACTGTAAATGATATGACTATTAGATTGCTCTTGATGATTGTTATGATTCACATATATCTGGATGATTTTGAGAATTATATTTATATTATTTTGGATGTTCTGATATGGCCACAAGGGCCGAAGGAGGTGTTTGTGTTTTCTAGTCTTAAAATATCACAACAAACATTGGGGGATTGGAGACCAACCACATTGGAATTCTACATGA
This sequence comes from Taxus chinensis, assembly GCA_019776745.2. Lineage (NCBI taxonomy): Eukaryota > Viridiplantae > Streptophyta > Pinopsida > Cupressales > Taxaceae > Taxus > Taxus chinensis. The sequence goes on from CM034153.1 coordinate 95,516,676, forward strand.
ATTCAACAAGGTCACCAAGACAACTAGTATTTGTTTGTGTGTGCATGTTTTTGTGTGTTAGGGATTCTCATGGGGGGATCACCTTTAAATATGACCAAGGGGTTTTATGTATTTCTTTTATTTTCTCCCTTTGTTTATGTTTGCATGTGTTTATTTTGTGGTGCATCTTACCCTTTCATTAATTGAATATAATGGTGTGTAAATATTGTGAGTAATCATGTTGTTAATTTAATTAATTGAAAATATGTCATAAGAAAGTAATGAATAGAGTTGTTGGCCTTGAATTAAAATGTTGTAAGAGATGTGTAAGAGATATGTAAGTTGATTTTGGAGTGTGAAACACTCCACCTTCTTGTGAAATTCGAAATTGTTTTTCGGAGAATGATTTTGGAGGCTTGTGGGATAAGTTAAACCTTGTCCCATACATATTAAATTTTAATTAACCAACCATACCTACGGTTGGAGAGTTAATATTAGCCCTTCTTATAATACATTTTTGAGAAGGCAAATTGTAGGTTTTAATTGCACTTTTCTTACATGATTTAATTTCAGTCCTTATGGGGTGTGGGCTAGGATTTGAGTGTATGTAAGTAAATTGTCATATTATTCACCCACCTATTTATTATGCATTGGAGAATGAAGTTGAATTTTGGGGGGTTGGGGTTAAGGACGTGTGATGTGACATTCTACATGGACCCACCTCATCCTCTACCCTTCCCTCTTCTCTAAAATTTTAATTCTTTTGCCTTGTTTTTGGGGTTGCTTGAATGTTGGAGACTTCATTCTTGGGCAACTTATTCCTTGCTGATTTTGGGAGCTCTTGCTTGTGAAGAAGTTTTTTGGAAGATTGTTGCATGCTTGTAAATTGGCTGATCTCTTAGACTTTTTTTGCATTGGAAACATCTTGTTGTGTTGGACAACCTTGGGAATGAACTCCATCATGAAGAGGTAGGAGACCTTGGCTCTTGAAATGCTCTTCTTTCATTTTTATGTTTATGTGAATGGTTGAATGTGTGAATGTGTTGTGGCATGTATTCGTGGGCTATTGGGTAGATGGCCTAAGGAATGGTGTAGGAGAAAACTATGGGTGTTATATTTTGTGGGAGGCACAAGTGTGTTTTAGGTAGGTATAATGTGTGGAGGGAGTTAGGATTTGGGTTCCACCTTATACAAAGAAATATATTGCATTTCTTTACTCGTTATTGGGTGCCATAAGAGGTTGGGGGAGGGATAAGGAAATGTGAGGAATAGAGGGTACTTGGGGGAGGCATAAGGGAATGTTAGTGTATTTGATATACTATATTTTTGGGGGTTTGTAATTCAGGTGGTGATACCCATTTCCCCTTTTGGGAGGCATAAGCAAGCATCCCCCATAATTTCTTACTCATTTGGGTTGTTTGATGAAGCCTTATGTATTGTTTGTTCATGTTTTAATGTAGTTGTAAAACTATATTACTATTTTAGACTGTGTTTTTTATTGTGAAAATATCTGCTTGTGTGTTTATGGAATCCTATTGTTGCCATGAGTTGGATCACATCCTTCTATTGCATTGTGGTTGGGGCTCGGGGGCCAATGAATAAGGATGGATTCTCCTTTTTCATTGGATGTCCTAGTTGGGTGGAGAGCGTTGCCTTTCCCCTGCTCATGTGGTGATAAAATTTGGAAGAATGATGAAATATGCATGTTGTTGTTCTGGAGAAAGAGATAAAGGTAGATTTGACAGTCCCTTGTGAAATGAAATTGCTCCTAATTGTAACCTTTCCCACTTGAAGTGGATGAAATTGTATATGTTTTTGTAATGGAAAGATGTTTTATTGGCTATGAAAGTTGTAACTCAAAATGTGAAAGAGATGTATTCTATTTTCTATTTTTGAATAAATGAAAAGGAAATTTTATGCTCTATATTGAAATTGGGGAATGAAAGAAGAAACTTGTAAAGAAATCATTTTAGAATTAATGAAAGTTATTTATCTTTTTCAAATAATTTGGTGTGCATTGGAAGCTTGTTTTTGAGATATAGTATGAAATCTTTATTTGGAAAAATTGAATAGCAAATATGCAGGAAGAAATGTTATATTACTTTGTTCCTTTGAAATGGATGATTTGAAAGTTAGAGTTGTATGTTGGCTTGGAATACTTGAATTGAAAAAAATTTAACATTTTAGACTTGAGTGGCAAATGAATGCATATTTTAAAGTTTGGTAAATAGAAATAGATTTTTTGTGTTTAAGTAAAGATTTTACGTTTCTTCACTGTAAACTCTACAAATTTACATTCAAAAGGTAATGAATTACCCTTGCAACCATGAATAAGAAAATGAATAATATTTAGTGAACTTAGTATGATTAAAACAAACCCAAAAAAACTGAAGAACTTAAGAAATGGTTAAGAATCGTTTCAAATCGAACAAAGGCAAAACTCTAGTCTTTTTGCTGTCAAAACTGGGAAATTTTGAATTGGTCTTCAATAAACAAAATTATACCTTGCTACACATTATAAATCCCTATAAGAGGAACCCTTTATGTCTATTTGGCATGTGTGAGAAAGGAGGGAGGTCGAATTGAACAAAATTTGATAAGTCAAATGTTGCAAGTTTTCATTTTAAAATCCTGGGAAGCATTTTCTCTAAATTTACCCTTCAAAATTGATCCAAATTAAATTATTAAGGTTTTTATGAAAAGAGGACGTCGAGATATTTCCGAAACATCATCATTTTCCAAAAATAGAAATCCCTGTCAAATGTTATGGCCTTCTAAAGTTCCACTTCATTTTGGCTTCAAAAGTTTTCTAACTATCAAATTTAATTAATAAAATATTCTTGGGCAGACCCGCAGGGTAAATCCTTCGTTTTGGTGATTTTCTCCAATAAAATATTAAGGCATGAAGTTCCCCAGCACTCCATTGACCCGCAAATAACCTTGTTGATCAAAACAATCTAAGTTAAAAAAAAAATTGTGAAAAATTTCTACATTTACCCCACTTCCCCATAGGCCCACAACTAATCAGGTGCTGCGACATGGCTTAACGAGGCTATATCGGAGGAACCGCTGAATTTTATCATTTTTTCCCTTTTGTGTGTTAAAATTATTTTATCCCCACCACTCTGCTTTCCCTGCATTAGCTTAGGAGGTGACACGTGTCCCTTGCACGGGGACGTGGGTGCAAAGGTAGCTTTTTACCCCAAGCGGGAAAATTTCCAAAACTTCTCTCCCACTTCGCAGACCTGCCTCTGATGAAAATTTTCTCCCCACGGCCTGCAAACCTAACCCTATGGAAAATTTTCTACATGTAGCCCACAAACCTACCCCTAGTGAACATTTTCTTCCCTAGGCCCACCGGCCCGCATTGAGAATATTTTCCTCCCAAGGTCCACTGACCCATAACTTTTGAAATACATGGAGTTAGGAGTAATTCTTTATATCTATGGAAAGGTGAAAAAAATTCCTATCTATTAGTACTATTTTCAAAATGTTTCAAGTGTGTTTATTTTGATAAAAATTAGGTTAAAACTCTTAAAGCCTATCAGAGGGTGGAAGAGAGAGAAATTTCCCTCTTAATCTTAATGATTATCCTAAACCTAAGTTTTGACCCAGTAAATTTAATAATCATCATAATGGGAAAATTATGAGCTAATATTTTTATTTGGCCTCTAAACCTTGTTTGTGGAAACTAATGTTTTGTAACCTTGTAGAAGACACTTTAAAAAAAAATTATCCCATAATTTTTTCTGACTAATCCTAGGTTGTTCTTGGGTCTCAAGTGGGTTGTTTTAGATGGGAGTTACACTTGGTATCAGAGCCATGGGTTAAAAATATTGGACCCTTGGGAAAACTAGAAAAATATGAGACATGAACATTTAAACCTAGTGCAGTATTAACGTAGCACACTTTTAAATCTAAAGAACAACTTTGTGTGGAAATTGCATATTTTAGTAAACATGGAAAACTGAATAAAAACCTAGGATAATGAAGTGGCTCTCACCTTGGTCTTTGCAGGAGGTGCGGACAAGACAAGGGGTAATTTAACATATACCTAGACTTACCACCACCAAATCATGTTGTAGTAGCTATCCCACCACAAATTTTATAGACACTTCAGGATGTTAATGTCACTCTATGCGGAGGGACCATAGGGGCACATTGAGTTGGACATGATATGGTGACATCCATTGAGGTGCATGTATATCCTCAGCATAGTGAAGAGAATAGAGTAGAGAACTCTCTTGAGGAGTCAGTTAGAGAAGAGTCACCACAGAGGGGACAAGAAGACCATGTTTTGGGACTCAAAGACAGGTCTAGGAGCCCTAGGATTAGATTTGAACATGCAAAGAGGACTAGGGGTCATTAGAATAAAGATGCAGATCATATCAGGGAGATCATGAAGCTTCAGACATCACACTATTTAGGTGACACAGGTGGTTTTTCAGGTAGAGGCCTTGTTGCTGAGATTGAGCAGATTATTTAAGCTTTTCCCTTGTTCTAACAACAAGAAATCTTATGTTGCGATCCGTCTACTGAGGGATGGAGCAGGAATATGGTGGAAAATAGAGGAGAAGAAGTTCCATGTTGATTCTAAGAAAGTTACCTAGGATCTATTTGAGGAGTAGTTCAGGAGTAGATATTTATCTCATAGGTTCATAAAATAGAGGATCAATGAGTTTCATTACCTCCAATAGGCATCTCTTACAGTAGCAGAGTATGAGAGTAGATTTTTGAATTTCCTCCAGTATGTTGAATACATGTAGGATGAGTAGGTTTTGATCCACAAGTTCATTCGGGGCCTGAATCTAGACATTGGAGGTGTAGTAAACATCCATTTCCCATAAACACTAGCTTAGGGTGTTGAGAAGGCATATGTAGAAGAGGATACTTGGGGAAGGACCCAGCAGGATAGAGACCAAGTCTGGAGCTATATACAATAGATCCAGGACAATAGATCAAGGGGACAGTACCTCCTCCTTGTGGTGGATAGGGTTCAACATAATCATCTTTTAGACCATAAGAGTAGTAGTAGTAGTCCCACTCACCATACAAACCTCCACAAATATTTGATGCACAGAAGGGTCGGATTATGGGGCCTCCTCCTAGGGGCCCCATTAGGACATAGGGAGCACCTAGAGCTCATTCAATAGGATCTCACCTATAAATACAGAAGCAATCCATAGGTGTGTCATCAGGATCCATAACATAGCCCTCTAGGGCACCTACTAGACCTACTGCACATGAGAGAGGATCAGGGTGATATTTTGGTGGTGGCGTTTCTAGACATTTTTGGAGAGACTTCCAACAGATACGTATTAAAAATGGTAACACACATATCTCAAAGCCTACTTTTTATGACATGGGGCGCAATCATCGGATGTACACAGCGGTTGAGAACTGACAGGCCGAGCATCAAATTATAGTGATTGAGGCTAGAGGTAGCGTTTGTGGTATTCCTACCTCCATTTTGTTTGATTCTAGATCTTCTGATTTTTTTATTACACCATCTTTAGCAAAGCGATGCAGGATGGTGGAAATTAGACAACATCATAATTGGGATGTTGAGATGGCTTCTAGATCCAATATCTTTGTAGAATCCTTATTTAAGGAGTATGTAGTGGATTTGGGACCTTTCACCACTACCTCGGATCTTCGTATCCTTCCTTTGGGATCGTATGGAGTCATCTTGGGTATGGATTGGTTATCTACACACAGGGCTAGGATGGATTATTAACATAAGACTATATCTTGTGCAGATGATCTAGGAGTTGAGTCAGTGACCTTAGGGGTTAGGAGGCCTATTTCCATCTACACCATCTCTGATATGCAACTCAAGCAGTGTACGTGACGGGGTTTTCATATGTTTCCTATCACAGTCAGTGACAGATCTGAGGACGGGTCTAGTGGGCCATTGATAGATTATCATCCCATTTTGAAAGAGTTTTTAAATGTATTTCCAGGGGAGCTACTAGGGTTACCACCCCCATGTGATATTTACGTCCATATATATTTGGTTTTGGGAGCAGATCCTATCTCATGAGCACCTTACCAGATGACCACATTAGAGCTCTCTGAGCTCAAGTCATAGCTAGAGGACCTTTTGGAGAAAGTCCTAATCCATCCTAGTGTATCCCATTGGGGTACACTTGTGATTTTTGTGAATAAGAAGGATGGATCCTTACAGTTGTGTATTGATCACCACTAGTTGAACAAGTTAATGATCATGCATTGTTATCCCCTTCCACCCATAGATGATTTGCTCGATTAGATGAAGGGAGCCATAGTTTTCTCTAAGATAGACCTTAAGTCAGGATACCATCAACTAAGGATTTCAGAGGTGGATATTCATAAGATTGCCTTTCGCACAAGATATGGGTACTATGAGTTCACAGTGGTGCCTTTTTTTGAGTAATGCCCATGTAGTATTTATGATTTTGATTAATGGGGTATTCATGACTTTCTTGGATTGTTTCATTCTCGTATTCCTTATATGATATTTTGATTTACTCACATATGCATGAGGAGCACTAGGGGAACCTTTTTCAGGTTCTTTAATTTCTTCCTAAGGAACTGTTATCCAAAATTCACCCTCAAGGTAATTTTGATAACATGCGTCAAATTCTTTAGTCCCAGGCAAATAGATTGAGTTAAGGCAAAAAAATTCATGTTTCTAGGGTCCCCTCATATTTTTCTAACTCCCCTGTCCAAGTAGAAGAGAGCAAGTTCTGAGAAAATGTAAGAAAAATTGCAAAAACAGGCTCGGGCTAGAAAAAATCACGAAAAATGGCTAAGTCCTAGTCCAAGAAGCATTTGGGACAAGTAGGACCAAAAGGCGCGGTTTGGCCGAAATGAGCACAGACGGTCCGAAATAAATTGGGACATCCGGGCCAAAAGGACGCGCGGGACGCAGAAATCCGAACTGTCCGAAAAGAGAAAATTGGCTAACTGCTGAGAGGGTCACCTTTGGGACAAGCGGGACAAAAAGACGTGAACCGGTCGAACCGAGCGAAATGGGAACAAGCAGCCCAAAACAGTCTGGGACATTTGGGAAAAATGGGCGCGAATCGGCCGGACCGAGCGAATTTGTCCCAGACGGTCCGAAAGCCTTTGGGACAAGCGGGACAAAAAGACGCAAACCGGCCGAACCGGGCGAAATGGGAACAAGAAGTCCGAAACAACTGGGACATTTGGGACAAATGGGCGTGAACCTACCGGTTCACCTGAAATCAGCACAATGAGCACTGTGCCAAATGGGACAAAGGGACGCGCGGAACGCGAAAAGCCGAAATGGCCGAAGGCAGGGAGAAAAGTCAACGTTTGGTCCGGAAACTTCAAACGGCCATAATTTTTGACTCCGAGCTCCGATTTTCATAAAATTGGACTTTCTGGAATGAGCACGAGTTTCTTAATTTTAATGAGGGTATATATATTTAAACAAAAGAAACATATTCGGCTCCAGTCAGTCAATGCTCTTTCCCGTCAAATGATAGAAAACGCCTGCCAGGCCCAAAATAGCTGCCCGCACTCAGAAGGTTATAACTTTTGCATTTCTCAACGAAATCACACAAAATTGGTACCATTGGAATTGTGGTTCCGATCCCAATGTACAACAATCAATAAATTATAGATTTGATCAGAAATTGTTTGGGTTTTTTAAGAAAACGTGGCCGGGTTCAGAACAGTGTTTTATTTGGTAGCTTAGAGTGCAATTAAGAGGCATGGTCATCATTCCTTCTCTGCTGCAGCATATGGGACAGTATGGGGAGCCTTTTGCAAGTAATTTTTACCCATTCCACTCAATTTAATGCCTCTTACAGGTGGTTGAAGGACAGATTTCGGGATTTCCATTTTCCCTTCTCTTTTCCTTCTCATTTTTTCTATAAATTGGAGTGTTGGGCTCATTGTAGAGAGGAGAGTTTTTGGGTAACAAAGCTCTATCAAAATTGCTTTGTGAAGCCAGTGTGTTGCAGGCCCTTGTAGTGGACTCCTTGGATGGTGATTCAGGCCCTTATCTTGTAATAGATTGAACTGTGCATATCATGAAGCAATAAAATACCAGTTTGTGGATATATCTTCCCCTGCTGTGCTTTCTTGCATTCTTCTTGCCCCTTTGATCCTTCTATGAGAATATTGTGTCTATCTATTATGTTTTTGCAGGAATTCAGTATCATTGTGTGTGCTTGAAATATTACTGTGAATGCATTTTGCTAGATTATGGAGAACTGTCATCACCTCTTCTAGTGTGCACTTTGCCTCTGTATTTCACACATTTGGAGACTACTCTCCCATCCTCCTTTTCTGGTGTATCACCGCTTTAGTGTAGGCTTTCATTTTATGTATTCTCTTTCCCTGGTCCCTTGGAAATTTAGATTAGAACAGTTAGCTTATCCTGCATTAGAGTAGATTGTGGCAGGTAGTTTAGGAGCAAGAACCAGCTTTCTCTGGAGGTCTATCTCAAGTAGCAAGTCCCACAACTTGGAGATAGTACCCATGTTATCCAATCACACTGTGAGTTCAAATACATGCACAAGGGTGCTGTGATTCGGTGATAACAGTTCTGGCACGCCCGGTGGGACCTCAGAGGTCTTCAATTTCATTGCAACAAGATTGATGTGCACTTGTTGTAAGTTCCAGCTTTGAAGGAGCTTTAAAATCGCACATCTGGCGACTCCAAAAGAGGCATAATCCGCTGGTTTCTGCAGTCCAAGCCTAAAAAATTTATGAGAAGAATACAGACCAGGTCAAGAACTAGGGAGGAAGGACTGTTTGTTTATCTACACCTATCTCCAGGCAAGAAAGAAGGGGAAGAAGAGCTCAAAGATCTGCGTCTCCACCTAATAGAACTTTGTCTACACCTCCACCTGGTAGACCTTTTCTCGTATCAACAAGGGTTCTCAGGCCAATCAGGATGGTGCAACCACTAAATCCCTTTGTTAATTTCACTGGCAGCAGTCCACTTGCCCTCAATGCATAGAATCCAGTTCCAATTGTAGCATTGAAGAACATTCCATTTTTCACTGGAGAAAATCATACCACTCCTAGTGATCATGTCAAAGACATTGCTAATGTCTGTGTAATCCATGAGATAAACGAAATGGATGTGGCTGTCAAACTGCTGGCATCATCATTCAAAGGGAAGGCATTGCAATGGTTCAGAAGCCTTGAAGCTGCTTCTATCACGAATTGGAATCAGTTATGCATAGTTCTCCATGAGCAGTTTGGAGAGAAGGGAGACAACTTGTCTCTTCTAGAACAATTGACAACTATCAAGAGAGCTCCCAATGAGCAGCTGACTGACTTCAACTTCAGATTTCAAAGGTCTTGGGATAGGATTCCAGTGGCAGTCAGGCCAACAGCAGAAGGTGCTTTTCTATACTATCTTAAAGCTTTGAATTCTAATATTTCTATGTTAATTCAATCTATGGGAGGCACAACCTTACCTGCTTCTTATAGCATTGCCATTAGGGCTGAAAACTGTCTTATTCAAGCTGGTAAGCTAGCTCCCAGGCCGCCAATGCCATTATACCCAAGTTTGGAGAGCCCAAGTACTAGTCAAGCACCTGTCTTAGCTCCGATTCCCACTCCTAGAAATCAAAGTTCAAATGAAGCTTCCACTTCATCTCCAAGTGCCCCAAATGAGCTTCAAGAAGTTATGAAACAATTGCAAAATTTAGGTAATGAGCCGGTCACACTCAAGAGACAGCAAGCTCAAAGTTTTAGACCTTCCTATCAGCCTCAAGCTCAACCAAATAGGCAACCATATCAACCTCAAAGACCACCCAATCCAGCTGCAAATCAGAATCAAGCAAGGCCTCCTGCCAACAGACCATTTCAGCCCTACAACCCCAATGTTGCATCTGCATCCAAAGCTTTGGTGCCAGTCCAAAATAACATGGCCCAAGAGTATGATTGGTGTTTCCCGTGCAGTCAGCCACATAACCAATCAATGTGCTTTAACGGTGCATTAAATCAGGCTCTAATGGTGCAAACCATTGGTGGGTCGCAAGAGTCTAGCCACGAAGGAGATCAGCAGCAGGGAGCACCTCAGCAAGGAACATCTCCGAACGAAACTACTCTTGTCAATTGGCAGGCTGAAGATTTCTGTGGTATGAATCAAATACCCTCTCAAAGTGTTGCAGCCAACACAAGGTCAAAGAGGAGAAATTTGGGTGAAGGACAACCATTAGATCCGAGTAATCCACAACCTTCTACCACTCCACAAGCCGCTAGCAGACAAACTGTAGCTCCAAACATACAAGGAGCACCTAAAACGGCCCCTAGGCCAACTCAGATGCCAGCTGCTACTGCCCATGTGCAAGGAATGAATGTGCAGGCCAAGGGACAGCAGAGGGATACTTCATCTCCATTCAACATCATTGATCAGATGAAGAAGACAAATGTCAACATATCAATGTGGCAATCACTATCCATCCCAGGCCAAAGAGATTTGCTACAAGCTGCCATGAAGGACTGGTCAACTTCAAATCACCATGTCCAGGTGCAAGAGGAGGTACTCACAAATGCTACCCAGCCTGAAGGAAATCATGGAGGACAGTAAGGTAAAATGTTGAAGCCCCCTCCATTTTATGTTTCATTGATCATAGGAGATAAGCTGGTGCATAATTGCATGATTGACTCTGGGGCAAGTAGTTCAGTAATGCCAAAACAGATAGCTGATCAAGTTAGGGCTTCAATATGAAGTCTGTCTCCAAGGGTGTAGTGCAATTAGATGGGACAGCAGTGAAAACGGTTGAAGTAATCAAAGGTTTGAGCCTCACACTGCACACATGTCCTAATGTAGTAGTGTTGCAAGATGTGTCGGTCATAGACCTACCACCACTCTTTGCATTATGCTTGTCAAGAGACTTCACTGCTAAAATTGGAGGCTATCTTTCGGCGGATTGGTCACACATGCTATTCAAAACAAGGTATGGAACTAAGGCTACAATCAGGTCTAAACCTATTGCAAACTTTCACATTGAGCCTTACACTCCAAGCCAAATCAATACCAACTGTTCAGTGTTTTGATCAGGAGGATTATCCAAGCACTGATGAAGCTGACACCAAGGTTGGAAGCATCCCAGATTTGACTCTTGATGAATGGGCAAGCAAGGTGCATGATTTTGATCCTTATCAAGAGATAGAAGAATCTGAGCTAGGAGTTTATTGCATACATGAAGAGAATCAACCTCTTCCTAGCATCACCAAGCCAGAACATAAAGACAAGAATGAAGTATGGAAATTGTTCTTTGATAGGATCAAGGAGTAGACAAGGTGCAGGAGGAGGAGCTATGCTCATTTCACCGCAAGGTATAAGGTATTACTTAGCCTTCCGTTTCCAGTTTTCCTATTCAAACAATACAACTGAGTATGAAGCCTTAATTCATGGATTACACTGGGCAAAGAAGATAGGCATCAGGAATTTACAAGTGTTTGGTGATAGTGAGCTGATCATAAACCAAGTCAAAGGAAAAAATGCTGCCAAGAATGATCTATTGAAGAACTACAAAAATCGGGTATGGGATCTTATTGAAGATTTTGAAGCTTTTAGCATCATTTCCATCCCAAGAAAAAAGAATGAAGCCGCTGACAGGCTGGCAGCAATTGGGGCTACGTTTGATGTTGTAGAAAGTATCAAAAGTGAGAAAACTCAGCCTCATATCAAAGCGGTAGTGAGACCAGCTGTTCCGGATAACAACACAAGTTGACAAGTCTTTGAGAATGATCAGCAAATTGTTAATTTCCTGCAAGAAGAAGCTGAGTTCTCCATGAGAAATCAAGACAAGTTGGAGCAGCAGTATGGCGACCAAGTGGTGCAGCTGAGGACTAACAAACTGCCAAAAGGCCTCATAACGCTGGAGTCAATCTTCAACCCGAATGATCAGTTCCGGAAGGAGAAAGCGAACATTCAAGTAAAGGGTGAAGATTCGGAACCTATCTTAGTAGATGAAGGCAAGACATTACAAATTGGCAAAGTAAGTACTCCACAAGAGAAATCTGATTTTGTTCAACTTTGTCAAGAATTCCCAGATGTCTTTGCTTGGACTTACAAAGATTTAAGAGGTTTCAATCCAAATTTGGCACAACATACTATCGAGTTGGATCTGGAATCCAAGCCTGTCAGGCAAAAGCAAAGGCCAGTGAATCCTCATATCGAGCCTCTCATGAGAAAAGAGTTAGGCAAGCTCATTGAGGCCAGTATCATCTTCCCCATCAAACACTCAAGTTGGGCTGCAAACTTGGGTGCCTGTAAGAAAGAGAAACGGAGAAATAAGATTGTGTGTGGACTTTCGCAATCTAAATAGAGCATCACTCAAAGATCATTATCTACTTCCATCAATGGAACAAATATTGTAGGTTGTAGCTGGTTCAGAAAGGTTTTCATTGCTAGATGGATATTCAGGCTATAATCAGATATTGGTGAAAGAAGAAGATCAATTCAAAATGGCCTTCACTACAAAATGGGGCACATATGCTTACAAGAAGATGCCATTTGGACTGTCAAATGCTGGAGCAACATTTCAGCGAGCTATGGATATGGCGTTCAAAGGCTTGATCAACAAGATAGTGCTGGTATACCCTGGATGATATCACTGTCTTCTCAAAGAATGCAGCAGACCATCTCTTTCACCTCAGGCAAGTATTTCAGAGGTATAGAAGGTTTGGAGTGTCTTTGAATCCAAAGAAGTGCATATTCTTGGCACACACGAAGGCAAACTGTTGGGCCACATTGTCTCTAGGGAAGGGCTAACAATTGATCCTGAAAGGGTTGAACCCATCCGAACGCTTCCATTGCCACACCACAAGAAATCTCTCCAAAGCTTCTTAGGAAGGATAAAGTTTGTCCGCAGATTTGTGCCTAATTTTGCCACTCTTGTGAAGCCTCTAACAATGATGTTGAAGAAGAGTCTGGCATTCAAATGGACAGCAAAAGGCAAGGAGAGTTTTGAAAGACATCAAGCATGTAATATCACAGGCTCCAACTCTTATCAACCCAGAATTTCTCAAAGGACTTCATGTTGTATGCGTTTGGAGGATCAGACACAATCTCAGCTATCTTGACACAGTTGAATAGAGAAGGTTCAGAACAGCCCATAGCATTCTTCAGCCAAACCTTGGAAGATTACGAAATAAAGTATTCTTTCATCGAGAAGCATGTCCTTACCGTCATTAGAAGCTTGAAGAAGTTCAGACACTTGGTCTCAAACAATAAGATTCAACTATTGGTGTCTCATGTTGGTGTCAAGGACTTTCTCCTAAAAAAGGATTTAAATGAGAAGAGAGAAAGTTGGATCACTCGGGTGATGGAATACGATATTGAAATCAAAGTGACCAAGCTGATTCATGGCAAAGGCTTGTGTGAGCAGCTCGCTTCCAAACAATCAGACGAGCCAAAAGGTGAAGAGGATGCTATCCTGCTGCTACAGAATGATCAAGAACAACCAGCTGATGATGCACCCGTCCCATGTTGGACTCAAGACTTAGTGCATTACCTCCAAACAGGCTTGTGCCCCCCAGAAGTGAGCAAAGCAAAGAGGAGATACTTCAGATTACAATCCATTCCATATGTGCTTGTTGACGGAGTTTTGTTCAAGAAGGACATCAATGGTGTTCTATTAAGATGCATTGGAACAGGTCAAGTTGAGAAGATCTTACACGAGTTCCATGACGGGGAAGCAGGAGGCCACTTTGCTCCACGAGTGACAGCTCTCAAAATCATGAAAGCTGGTTACTATTGGCCTAATGTGTTCAATGATTGCTACTCATGGGTCAAGAAATTCAGGAAATGTGCATTCTTCACGACGAAAGAAAGGTTAGCAGCGCTGCCCCTTTATCCAATTTTAGTGGATCAGCCATTCATGCAATGGGGATTGGACTTCATTGGGGTTATCAATCCCAATTCAAGTCAAGGCCACAAGTGGATTCTAACAGCAACAGACTATTTCACCAAGTGGACTGAAGTAGTGGCACTCAAGGAGGCAAATGAATCTAATATCTTAGATTTCTATGAAGGGATAGTCACGAGGTTTGGTGCCCCTGCCACTATCATATCAGACAATGCATTGGCATTCCTTGGCACAAAGATCACTGAGTGGGCTGTAAAAAATTGTGTGTATCTCAGCACTTCATCAAACTATTACCCTCAAGGTAATGGCCAAGCCGAGTCTACAAACAAGAATCTACTAAGAATCATTAGGAGGACTCTTGATGAGAATCAGAGGACTTGGCACGCAAAGCTCAAATCAGCCCTATGGGCTGATAGGATCACGCCCAAGAGATCTACAGGAAGCTCTCCATACAAGCTTGTGTACAGGAAGGAAGCAGTTCTAACCCATATCACTTGAGTTACCAGCATTGGAACTCATGAAACAGTTGGAACTAGCTGAGTTTGAACCTATGGAAGTCAGGTATGCAGAGCTGATGGAATTAGAAGAAACAAGAAAGCATGCAGCCCAGGCAATAGAGAAGGATCAAGCCCTGATCAAGAAGACTTTTGATAAGAAAGCCAAGGCTAGAACTATTCCAAATTGGAGATTTGGTGTTGAAATGGGATGCTGATCGTGTAAAACCAGGAAAGCACTCCAAGTTTGATGCCATCTGGAGTGGCCCGTACATGATCATCGAATGCAAAGGTAGCAATGCTTTCCGACTGGCTAAGTTGGATGGTGAAGAATTACAGATTCAAGTCAATGGAATCTATCTCAAATGTTGCTACTAGAAAGATAAGCTTCTCACCCTTGTAAATATTAATTTAGATTTTCCATTCCTCTAAGTGCTTATGCACATTGTACTGCTGTTAGAGTAGTTTTTATTTCCCTAAGTGCTTGTGCACATGTCCTATTGCTTCTAGTATGTGCATGTTTGCAGTTCATCAAGCTCCCAGAAAAGAATTTGCAGCCACAGGAAAACCAGCTCAACAAATGTCAAATGGCTCATTGATACAAGCTTTCAAATTTCAGATCAGCTGAGAGGCTATCAAACAGACTCCATGCCCAATGGATTGCTACAAACAGCTGGCTGTTCTTCATCTGGCAGGCAGATGACCCCGCTGAGTCGCCAAATTGTTATCCAAAATTCACCCTCAAGGTAATTTTGATAACATGCATCAAATTCTTTAGTCCCAGGAAAATAGATTGAGTCAAGGCAAAAAAATTCATGTTTCTAGGGTCCCCTCATATTTTTCTAACTCCCCTATCCAAGTAGAAGAGAGCAAGTTCTGAGAAAATGTAAGAAAAATTGCAAAAACAGGCTCGGGCCAGAAAAAATCACGAAAAATGGCTAAGTCCTAGTCCTAGAAGCATTTGGGACAAGTGGGACCAAAAGGCGCGGTTCGGCCGAAATGAGCACAGACGGTCTGAAAGCAATTGGGACATCCGGGCCAAAAGGATGCGTGGGACACAGAAATCCGAACTGTCCGAAAAGTGAAAATTGGCTAACTGCTGAGAGGGTCACCTTTGGGACAAGTAGGACAAAAAGACGCGAACCGGCCGAACCGGGTGAAATGGGAACAAGCAGCCCGAAACAGTCTGGGACATTTGGGACAAATGGGCGCGAACCGGCTGGACCAGGTGAATTTGTCCCAGACGGTCCGAAAGCCTTTGGGACAAGCGGGACAAAAAGACGCGAACCGACTGAACTGGGTGAAATGGGAACAAGCAGTCCGAAACAACTGGGACATTTGGGACAAATGGGCGCAAACCGGCTGGTTCACCTGAAATCAGCACAATGAGCACTGTGCCAAATGGGACAAAGGGACGCACCGGACGCGAAAAGCCGAAATGGCCGAAGGCAGGGAGAAAAGTCAACGTTTGGTCCGGAAACTTCAAACGGCCATAACTTTTGACTCCGAGCTTCGATTTTCATAAAATTGGACATTCTGGAACGAGCACGACGTCCTCTGTGCCACACATATTGGATTTCTTAATTTTAATGAGGGTATATATATTTAAACAAAAGAAACATATTCGGCTCCAGTCTGTCAATGCTCTTTCCCGTCAAATGACAGAAAACCCCTGCCAGGCCCAAAATAGCTGCCCGCACTCAGAAGGCCATAACTTTTGCATTTCTCAACGAAATCGCACAAAATTCGTACCGTTGGAATCATGGTTCCGAGCCCGATGTATAGAAATCAAGAAATTCTGGATTTTATTAGAAATTGTTTGGGTTTTTTAAGAAAACGTGGCCGGGTTCAGAACAGTGTTTTATTTGGTAGCTAGGAGTGCAATTAAGAGGCATGGTCATCATTCCTTCTCTGCTGCAGCATATGGGACAGTATGGGGAGCCTTTTGCAAGTAATGCTTACCCATTCCACTCAATTTAATGCCTCTTACAGGTGGTTGAAGGACAGATTTTGGGATTTCCATTTTCCCTTCTCTTTTCCTTCTCATTTTTTCTATAAATTGGAGTGTTGGGCTCATTGTAGAGAGGAGAGTTTTTGGGTAACAAAGCTCTGTCAAAATTGCTTTGTGAAGCCAGTGTGTTGCAGGCCCTTATAGTGGACTCCTTGCATGGTGATCCAGGCCCTTATCTTGTAATAGATTGAACTGTGCATATCATGAAGCAATAAAATACCAGTTTGTGGATATATCTTCCCCTGCTGTGCTTTCTTGCATTCTTCTTGCCCCTTTGATCCTTCTATGAGAATATTGTGTCTATCTATTATGTTCATGCTGGAATTCATTATCATTGTGTGTGCTTGAAATATTACTGTGAATGCATTTTGCTAGATTATGGAGAACTGTCATCACCTCTTCTAGTGTGCACTTTGCCTCTGTATTTCACACATTTGGAGACTACTCTCCCATCCTCATTTTCTGGTGTATCACCACTTTAGTGTAGGCTTTCATTTTATGTATTCTCTTTCCCTGGTCCCTTGAAAATTTAGATTAGAACAGTTAGCTTATCCTGCATTAGAGTAGATTGTGGCAGGTAGTTTAGGAGCAAGAACCAGCTTTCTCTGGAGGTCTATCTCAAGTAGCAAGTCCCACAACTTGGAGATAGTACCCATGTTATCCAATCACACTGTGAGTTCAAATACATGCACAGGGGTGTTGTGATTCGGTGATAACAGGAACAACTTTACAGGAACTTGGAGAAGTGTGCTTTCTTTTAGAAAAAGGTGAAATATTTGAGCCACATCATTTCTGGGGAAGGTAGCGCAGTCAATCCTTCCAAGCTTAGAGCTATTATGGATTGGCTAGCACCCATTGATATTACAGAGGTGGGCATCTTCATGGGATTAATAGGTTACTGCATGAGATTTGTTTAGGACTTCACACAGGTTGCACACCCCATTACTTTCCTTCAGTAGAAAGGGAAGAAACCTATTTGGTCAGATAGATGTGAGCAGGCATTCAGGACACATAAGGAATGCCTCTCCACATCACCTATTCTCACAGTACTTGATCCACATGGTGAGTTCTTTGTATGCACATATGCTTCTTTGGCACGACTTGGAGGTGTATTGATGTAGGAGGGTAGAGTATGAGCTTTTGAGTCTTGCAAAATCAAACTTTATGAGCTCAATTATCCAACTCATGATCTTGAGCTTTTTGTAGTTGTGCACACCTTGGTTTGATGGAGACACTTTCCTCTTGGTCATAGATTCACACTTAGAATAGATCACTTGAGTCTTCGCCACCTCTTCATGCAACCCAATCTTAACGATCTTCAGTGACGTTGGATGGAGTTACTTTGTGAGTATGATATGGAGATAGATCATGTGAAGGGGAAGAAGATTTTGGTTTCATATGCTCTCAACAGATGGAGACATGTGATTATGGCCACTTCTATGGGAACAAATTTGTAGAGCAGGATTCTACAACAGCTTCCTCTTTATAGCTTCTACATTGCAGCTAGAGCAAAGATGGAGTCCCAGAGAGCAATTGAGGGGAAGTTTGATGGATTTTCACTAGAGGTAAATGGAATTATTAGGCACAGAGGTTGGATTTATGTTCCAATAGATGGAGGCTTGAGGAAGGATATCATAATAGAGGCACATCATGCACCATATTCAGCTCATCACAGGGTGAAGAAGATGCACGCTACCTTGAGATAGTTATATCAATGGAGAGGAGTTTGTAGAGAAATAGATAAGTTTGTATAACTCTGTTTAGAGTGCCAGAAAGTGAAGGCAAAACATTAACATCCATCTAGCCTTATCTTTCCTCCTGTTATACTGGAGTTGATGTGGGACACCATTTCTATGGAATTCATTGTTGGGATACTGATATCAAGATATCACCATGACACCATCATGGTCACGGTGGATAAATTGACAAAAGTCACTCACATTTCTCCAGTGAAAACCACTTATACAACTAGTGCAAGGGCATGGGTTTATCTTTATGAGATCGTCAGGTTACATGTGATTCTATGGATGATCATTTGTTACCGTGATCCTTTCTATACTTCCCATTTCTGGAATACCATGCAACACGCCCTCGGGATGAGGATCAACTTCAGCACAACATATCACCCTGAGACAAATGGATAGACAGAGTGGGTGAATCATATTTTAGAGGATATGCTCAGGATGTATGTTATGGATCATCATTCAAGATGGGAGGAGTACCTGTACTTGGTGGAATTTTCCTACAATAATATTTTTTAGAGTTTTATAGGCACGACTCCTTTTCAGTATTTGTATGACAGACAGTGCAGGACACCTCTTATCTGGGACCAGCTAGAGGACAGGGTTTCTCTTGGACCAAATTTTTTATAGGACATGGAGTAGCAGGTGGTTTTGATCAGATAGAGACTATAGGAGGCACATGATAGGTAGAAGAAGTATGCATATCAGCATAGGACTAACCATAGTTTTGATGTGGGCATAAAGGTATTCCTTCATGTCAGACCACATAAGAGTCCTATCCATTATGGAAAAGGTTCTAAGTTAGCTCCTAGATTTTTTTGTCCTTTTGAGATCTTGGAACGTCTCTGTCCTTTGGCCTACCGTCTATCATTGCCACCTATCTTGTCTCACATACATGATGTGTTTCATGTTTTAGTGCTTACGAGATATATTGGAGATCCTTATCATGTGTTGTATTAGACCTCATTATACGTGTAGGATCAGGGGCAGGTGATAGTGGATGCCATTTGCATCATCGATCACAGAACCATGGGCCTTCAAGGAAGAGATATTGATCAAGTGCGAGTGTAGTGGGACAAATATGATGAGAATGTAGCTATTGGGGAGGATGCTACATTTTTACGTTTAGTTTCCCCATATGTTCCAATGACTTCAAGGAGGAAGTCGAGTCTAAGGGGAGGGGGATGTAGTGCCCACTTCCCTTTGACACATTTTGATATTGATAATGACACTATTGACTATAACATGAACGTTATTATAGTTTTGATTTAGTATGATGTTAGATGTTCGATCATTGATTATTATTGACTTTGATTATTATATGATGCGTGACGATTATTAGAGACATTGTAGATATTGATGTTGATATATTGTTTGATATGGTTATGTTATATATTTTGTTCAGACTTATGATATTTGGATATTTTGAGTAGACCTAGAATATGAGAATTGAATTTAAATTGATGATGATATAGTTGTTTAGGAAATTGTAGGTGATACTATTTATTGTCTCGATAATTGTTATGATTCACAGATATATTGATGATATTTAAATTATATTTATATTAATTTGGATGTTTTGATATGGCCACGAGGATGAAGGAGGTATTTGTATTTTGCAGGTTTAAAATATCACAACAAACATCGGGGGATTGGAGACCAACCACTTTGGAATTCTAGATGAATTCAACAAGGTCACCATGGCAAATGCTATTTATTTATTTGTGTGTGATTTTTTTATGTTAGGGATTCCCATGGGGGGAATAACCTTTAAATGTGACCAAGGGTTTTATATATTTTCTTTTATTTGGTCCCTTTTTTAATGTTTACATTTGTTTATTTTGTGGTGCATTGACCCTTTCATTATTTACTAAATGGTGTGTTAATATTGTGAGTAATCATGTTCTTAAGATAATTAATTAAGATTTTGTCATAAGAAAGTAATTAATAGAGTTGTTGGAATTGAATTAAAGTGTTGTAAGAAATGTGTAAGTGATGTGTAAGAGATATGTAAGCTGATTTTTTAAGTATGAAACAATTCATCTTCTTTGAAATTAGAATTTGTCCTTGGAGGTTGATTTTGGACGCTTGTGGGACAAGTTAAACTTGTCTCATACCTCTTAAATCTGTATACCAACCTTACCTATGGTTGGAGAGGTAAATTTAAACTCTTATTATGCATTTTTGTAAGTCATCTTGAATGTTTTAATTGCACTTTTCCTACATGTTTTAATTTCAGTCCTTTGGGATGTGGGCTTGATTTGAGTGTGTAAGTAAAATTGTCATATTATTCACCCACCTATTTAATATGATTTGGCTAATGAAGTGGAATTTTGGTGTTGGGGTTTAGGATGTGTGATGTGGCATCCTACATGGATCCACCTCATCCTCTTCCCTTCCCTCTTCTATAAATTGGTATTCCTCACCTTGTTTTTGGGTTGCTTCACTTCTGGCATACTTCATTTTGGGGAAAAATTATTTTGTTGTTTTAGGAGCTCTTACTTTTGGAGAAGATTGGAGATTGTTGCATGCTTGTAGATTGTTTGATCTCTTGGACTTTGTTTTGCATTGGAAATCTTGTTGTCTTAAAATCTCGGAACAAAACTCCATCATGGAGAGGTAGGAACTTGGCTCTTGAAATTCTCTTCTCTCATTTTTATGCATATGTAAATGGTTGAATGTTTGAATGTGCTATTTTATTTGTTGGGTTGTTGGGTAGATGGCTTAGACATGGTGTAGGAGAAGACTATGGGGTACTCTTGAGGGAGGTATAAGTGTGGAGGGAATTGGGATTTGGGTTCCACCGTGTAAAAATAAATAGTTTTCATTTCTTTACTCATTATGGAGTTCCATAAGAGGTTGGGGAGGTATAAGGAAATGTGAGGAATAAGGGGTACTTGGGGGAGGCATAAGGGTATGTCAGGGATTTGAAATGATATGTCTTTTGGCGGGTTGTTCTCATGTGGTGATACCCATTTTCCCCTTCTGGGAGTTATAAGTAGCATCCCCCATAATTTCTTGCTCCTTCTGTCTTGCATGATGAAGTCTGAGTAGTTTTTGTTGTTTTGTTTTCATGTGGTTGTAAGTAACTATTGTTTTGTTTTGGACTGTGTTTTAATATGAAATGTGCATGTTGAAAGATCTGCCTTGTTTGATGTGGAATCCTGTTGTTTCCATGAGTTGAGTCGCATTTCCTATTGCGTTATGGTTAGGGCTTAGGAGCCAATGAAGAAGGATGGCTTCTCCTTTCATTGGATGTATTGGTTGGGTGGAGAGCGTTTCCTTTCCCCTAATTTTTTTGTGATCAAATTGGAGAATAATGGGATCTACTTGTTGTCATTCTGGAAGCAAGAGAAAGAGGATAGATTTTTTAAAGTCCTTTGTTGAGATTTATTCCTTATTGTGACATCTTCCCACCAATGAATTCAATGACACTAGTATATTAATTGTGATGGAAAGGCTACTCTGTATATTAGCTATGGAAGTTGTAATTTGATTAATGTGAAAGAGATATACCTTGTATTTGCTATTTTTGAATGAATGAAAAGGAAATTGTACGCTATAGATTGAAATTATATGGAATGAATTAAGAAAGTTGTAAAAGAATTCATTTTCGAATCAATGGAAGTTGTCCTTATCTTGTTGTAAATAGATTCATAGAATGCAATGGTATTACCTGTATATTTAAATTTTGTATTTAAATATCCCTGTTTGGAAAATTGGAAGAAAGAAATACGTATGAAGAAAATGTTATATTACTCCATTTCATTTGAAATTTTTGATTTTAGAAAGTTAGTGTTGCATTCTCTTTTCTACGAAGACTTGGGATTGAAAGAAATAGAACATGGTAGACTTGAGTTGAAAATGAATCCAAATACCTAAAGTATGACAAGTAGAAATAGATTCCATTCAAGTTGAAGTCTAATATTCTATTTTGTTTCACTATATAACTCTGCATATATTTATAAAAAAAAACATACAGAGTGACCCATGAAATCAATGGAATTAATGAAATGAATCATATCAAATTGAACTTAATATGATCAAAATGATCCCAAATAGACAATAAGACTTAAGAATATGGTTATAGAATCCTGATTCAAATCGGGCAATAGTCAGAACTGCAGACATTTTGTAGTTTAAAGAAAGGGGGGGGAATTTCGATTTGAAACTTAAATTAACAAAATTTATACCTTTCAATCTGTTCTACACCATCCCTCTAACAGTGATTATCCATGTCTCTTTGGCATGATGAGGAAGAAATAATGGCATATTTGAACAAAATTTTGTAAGTTAATATGTTGCCAGTTTTCACTTTCTAGAATCCTGATAGAGAGTTTTCTCGAAATTTACCATTCAAAATTTTTTAAAAATAAATTCTTAATATTTTTGTACAAAGAGGAGATCGAGAAATTCACGAAAAGTACTTGTTTTCCCAAAATTGAGATCTCAATCAAAAGTTATGGCCTTCTGAACTTCCGCTCCATTTTGGCTTCAAAATTTTTCTAATTGTCAAATTTAATTAATAAAAATATTCTTGGGCAGACCTACGCGGACTCGATTCCTCCCTTTTGTGATTTTTTCCCCAAAAAAATTTTAAGGCACGAAGTTCCCCACCACTTCACTGACTCGCAAACATTCTTGTTGCTCAAAACAATCTAAGTTTAAAAAAACAATTGGGAAAAATTTCTACGTTTCCCCCACGTCCCCGTAGGCCTGCAACCAATTGGGTGCTGCCATGTGGCTTAGTGAGGCTTTTTTAGAGGTGCGTGTGAATCCCTCTTAACCTTTTGGCGCTTGTGGAAATTAAAAGTTGGAAACTTTTACCCTAGTGCTTCTCTGTGGCCCCGCCAGCTCGATTCGCCAGGTTCCAAGTATCTACCATGTGCGCACTCGCGAGACTTTCAGTGAAGCGTTCGAGTGCAATTTTATCCTTTTATCCCTACCACCCCACTTTCCCCACATTTTCTTATGAGGCACCACGTGTCCCTTGTGAACTACTGGGTGCGTGGTTGTAAAGGTGGCTTTTCATCCCAAGCAGGAACATATCTAAAACTTCTCCCTTACTCTGCCAGCCCATGTCTAGGAAGAGATTTCCTCCTCAGCCCCACTGAACTGACTCCTCCTCTGGGAAAAATTTATCCCCGTAGCCCGCAGACCTGCCCCTAGGGAAAATTTTCCTCCCAAGGTTTGTCAACCCATAACTTTTAAAAAACAAGGAGTTAGGAGGACTTCTTTATATCACTGGAGAGGTGAAAATTTTCCAATCTAATAGGAATGCTTTTATAAGGTTTCAAGTGTGTTAATTTTGAGAAAAATTAGGTTGAATCTCTTAAGCCTGTGAGAGGGTGGGAGAGAGAATTTTCCCTCTTAATCTTAATGATTATTCTAACCCTAAGTTTTGACCCTGTAATTTTTAATAATCATTGTAATGGGAAAAATATGAGCTAAAATTTTTGTTTTGTCTCTAAACCTTGCTTTTGGCAACTATTGTTTTGTAACCTGGTAGCAGACACTTTGAAAAAAAAATTATCCCATAATTTTTTATGGACTAATCGTATGTTGTTCTTGGGTCTCAAGTGGGTTGTTTTTTTATGGTCATTACAGAAAAATTCCCTTGTCCCATGCATTTGGATGATGGGTAGGGAAATTAATTTGTCGGTGCATCCATTGCAATTATTGAAAGGGAAAGTGCAAATAATAACCGACAAAAAAGGACACCCAGAAGCGTTCTTATCCACACAACAACAAAAACCATTTTGTGCATATGTTGCATTCTATGTTGTCCAAAGGACCATGTTTTGCATCCATATCTAGCATGGAACTTGCAACTAAAACATCTGAAAAAATTCCTCTATTTTTTATGCTAAGTTGAATGTCCATATCTTGTTCTAGAAGTCGCATTTAGCATAGGCCAACTGTAGGTAGGAAAATGTAAACTACAATGGGTTCCACACATAGAAAGAGTGAAAAGGACAAAACAATACAATTGGGCATTAACCCCTAATGTAGCAACACCTAATCTTCAATATCCTTCTTCTCTTTTGCATACATTAAACAATATAGTAGTAGAAGTATGATTTTTTTTTCTTCCCACCCAGAGACCATGGACTACTTAAGAAGAAAAAAAAAAAAACTAGATTGATAAGTTGTTCCTTCCATCAACTGTGGCATTCCATAATACATTAGTTCCTTAAGGGCGTTTTGTCACATAGTTGATGTGCCTTGTATTGAGAGGTCCATGCCTTGCAATATCTTTCGACACTCAACTGCCCTACAACAATTTTCTATTAAATTGTTTCACTGCCATTTCAACTACTCTGAATTAATTCCTCCCCCAACGCTTTCTCCCCTTTTTTAAAAATTAATTACATTTTTTAATATAATTATGGCACTATATTTTCCTCCCCTTAAAAAATCATCATCCTCGATGTGACATGAGGATAAGATTAGAAGAGGGTACTCACAAGAAAGGAGGAAACAATCAAGTACCATGTCTCAAGCCAATGATACATGTTGTAAAAGTGCGACCACGAGGTAGGAAATTAGATCTAAAAATATCTTAAATTTTAATGTTCTTTGAAGATTGGAAGTTCCCTTTTATCTTTGTTACTTATTTATTCCTCTTCCTTAATAGTATTTATTAACCTCAATCTCTTAATATGTTATTGTCTTAAGATTTTTTTAATTTAGTTTTGCCGGTGCCCAAAAAAAATTTGACATCAAAATATGATACAAGGGACAAACACAACACTAATGGTTCAAAAGGCATCATGATATATAATTTCACAGCTATATCACATCACAAAAGCTAAACCAAACCATGGAAGGAACATACACTATCCCCATAACATTGGACTTATTACACATGCCCCTGACACAATAGTACTTGTAACATAAGCAGACTACTACAACATGGAATTCCCAACATGTACACATATAAATGTTTCACAGAACTTAGGACAATAAATATAGTTACATAGTATCAAAATAGGGGATTAAATCGTACCCTCAATGAGGGGCGTCAATTGTCAACATCACAAAACATAGCTAGACTCACATGAGTACACATAAATCATAACACCAACTCCCAATATATCACCAAAAAAATCCATATACCTCTTGAAGAATAAAAGACAACTCCATATACCTCCTAAAGCATCATAAAACAACTAGATATACATCTCGAAGCATCACAAGAAAAATCCATATTCCTTCAAAGCATCATAAGAAAAAATCATATACCTCTCGAATCATCACAAAATAATTTCATATACTTCCCAAAGCATCACAAAACAACTCCATGTACCTCCAAAGGAATAAAATAAAGATAATTTTTCATTTTCACTCTCCAAAAGAGGTCGATCAACTTATTTCCCTAGGCACATAGAGTCCAGGCAACCCTAACCCAAGTATTTTTCAACAACTTGCTAGTTTTTTATAGCTACTTGCGGCATACCACCATATAGTGAAGTGGATCCATAGGTTTAACCACTCCATGGTGCATCCCGTGACCCTATTCCACACATTATGAAATTAGAACCAACATAAGAATCCATTTCAAACACCAAATGGAAACAATCCCAAGCCTTGGGATGGGATATAAAAGCTTTAAACATGAAATACAAGTTTAAATCGAAGTAAAGGAATTGGCCAAATAGCCATAGTTAGTGTAAAAATATGCATGTTAGTGCAACAACCAAATAAAATTCCAAAAATATAAGAACACATCAATCAATAAAACTACTAGTTGTAGCAAGAAAAAATAAAATGTTCAATTTATGAATAAAATAAGTTTGTAGAAATAACACATCACAATAACTATGTGGCCTTACACAGCCACCAAAAGGGTATTCAATGAGTTGTTGACACTTGAACATCGAGCCTCGGATCATCAAACAACATATCAAATAATATACCTTTCATCATTTTTATCTGAATAATCCCTCCACCGCTTCCACAAGGATCAACAAAGTCATAACTACAAGTTTATGTTGAATCCATACGATAACCATATAGGGATAGAGAAAGGAGTAGAGGTCACCTTCTACTAGGCCCAATTTGTCTGTGAAACACTATATGCATGGCATCCATTGAGCAAGTTCCATACATACCAAATGAAAAAAAGTGGTTTTTTAGCCTATGTAAGACTCCTGTTCCAATCTCATAGTTGGCTCGAGTGACTGGTCAATGGTACACATTTCCTCACTCCAAACATACACCTTTTACTGATTTCCCTTAGGGTCAGTTAGTGTAAGGTTCAAAACATAACACATAACTACATCACTAACACAATGGTGGTTCACGTACGTTAACCATAACATCTACAGAAGATATCTATGCAAGGTAAATCATAATCATTACATTCATGGATTACAATACATCACATTACCACATATTGCACCCAAAGTGCAAGAACTATAAAATAGGGATCATACAATCACCATTTTCCCCAAAATCATGACATGAACCATCACATATTACACAAATTATACATATGAAGATCACAATTCCTAAAATTTGCAATTACAACATGGTGAAACACATAATTGATCACAACACAGTGACATCATCACAATACAATCCCGTTCACTTACACCAATTTTGTCATGCAATACATAAATACACCTACAGATCACATATGCCAAAATTCTCTAACACTTCGCAATACACAATAACATTCTTTTCACACACAAAAAGGTGATACATCACACATTAATTCCTCATTGAATCCATGAAAAGGAGATAGAATACTCTCATCACTAACACACCAACATGACAATAGTTATAGACTAAGTGACATACACAACATGTGCATTCAGAATATCACAACTACATCACTGTTCACATCACACATATATCAAATTAGTCTTACCATCTCCACCACCACCATTCAATATCATCACAACTTCAATCTATCCCAGAGGTTCAATGGCATGAACCTCCACTCTGATACCAAATGTAATGCCCACATTTTACACACACAAATAGAATAGTAAAAAATATAAACACACACACACACACACACACACACGACTTACTTTTTAGTACACATGACATCACAAGATATAACTTAGGACAACAAACAACACATGATGGGCTTGCACAAACATTAACCCACATAGATAACATGAAAATATGTGATGCACATCAAGGCCTCTTTTTGTCAAATGACAGAGCATGACATTAAAATTCAACTATGGTATAAACTTATAGATAGGGTCTTGCCATAGTATGATATTTTAGGATTGAAAACTTATTAAAATAATGTTTTAAATCTTTAACTTAAGTTCTAGAAAGGATCATAATGTGTGAATCATAACTTTCTTTTCCTTTTTTCTAGATTTCATTTATATAGTTTAACATTTAACTTACAGTGTATCTCATTAAATAAATATCACCTAAATTATTTCAATTACTTGTCTAATTCATTCATTCATTAAGAATAGATTTTATTTACACACATGGATATTTACATACACAAAATTTTGTTAGGTGTTATCCCTAGGATTTGATCCTAAGGGAAAACATCTTGATCTTATTTCATACCTCTGTTACACAATGGATCATCTATAAGTCCGGTTGAGGTGAAGTTCACATTTTTTAAGGATTTAGGGTCATGATTCTTTCAATCATTTAGAATTGGATAATTTATTCACTACCCAATAAGTATTATATGAATTAGGTTCTTACCCACAACAAGATTGTTTAATCACATTACAAGGAAAATCATGTTTAAATTTCATGTAGAATAACATCCCACGATTACACTTCCAAAGGTCAAGTGTCAATTATAGTTTTATTATAGTTATGATGTAAAAATTAGTTAAGGATTCGATGGAACATAAAATTTCAACATACTTCCTTATTTTTGTTTGCAGATTAGGTTTTCTAAGCATTGTTTTATGTTTGAAATATAAGGTTTTGTTCTTACCTAACTAGGTTCATATACTCTTTGTAATGAATTGTGTAACTTGTTTGCTATTTGGTGCATTTGAATCCTCATGAGAATACTAGTCCATGTCTTAAGGGGTTTATCTCTAAGTACATTATCGCATAGTTTCACAACATTCATCCATTATATTAAAGAACAAGTGGGAGACAAATATGGATAAGTCCATCATTTTAATGGTTAAGGATCACATTAGATTTTACACAACGTGAATCATTTTTTTCACCACAAGATGTTTTAGACATGTTATAGGAATTATCTAAACATAACCTTTCTCCATGCACAACATCTTAAAATCACAAATTTTAAAACTAATTATATATTAAAAGTTGTTAACTTTTGTAATTAACTTTTAGTATTTCACCCAAAACCCAAACAATAATCGAGATTGGGTATCGAGTTCGTTTACGATCCCAAATCTTAAAGGTGAATTCTAAGGTAAATTTTTGATCTTCGCCACTCAATATATACATCACTCGGAGAGGGTTTTAAACTATGTTTAATTTTGGATACCCATGGTGTACTACCTTAATATAGAACACTCTCTTTACTACGCAAATGATTACAAAACCTAGGAGGGAACCACATACTCAAGATAAGGTTTAACCATTTCATTCTTAACTATTGAGTTAATGACAATGTCACTAAGCATACAGGATATAATGATGAAATCAAATTACGGATCTTGTTTACTTAATCGAATTTTTTTTATCAAGCATAAAGATTTAAGTTCATTCTAAGGTTTAAGTTTTTTCTATGCCAATAAAGATCATTCGAGAAGGGTACATATGCACAATTTTTAAACTAAGGTTGATCGTTATATTTAGGTTTCCTTTCTATATTTTATAGTTAAATAACACATCATGCTTGAGATTTCATCATAAATTTCAAAATGATAATGCAATATAAGATGTCAAATTCAATTTTATTTAAAACATTTATCCAACTTTTACTATTAAATATTTGGAAATTAAAATAACACTCTTCTTTAGATGAACATTCCCCTAAAATAGTAATATATTCAAAGTATTAGAAAACTTCATTAATAAACCTTTCAATACTTTGTAAAATGTTGAGTTATTCCCTACAACTTCATTTAACATATATATCCAAGTCATTTGTTTTAGCATACGTGAATCTGAATCAAAAGACACCTATAGTTTAATGTACATTTCCAAAAGCACACCTAAAACTAACAACTCATACACATTACCAAATTCAAATAATAAACTGTATTATGACATAACAATACAATACAATATATATATATATATATATATATATATTCCATTAACATAAATAAACTAAAATGATACACAATGAATTACAATCATGTCGTTTCGTTGTATGACTTACATCTTGCAGAAACAAGTGAACATGAAATCAACGATAAAACATATCCATCGCATCTAACTAAATCTAAAATGATTAATGTTTCTCGTTTTCCATTAACAAAATAATAATAATTTATACTCGGAAAGATAGGGTTAGACACATATATTCATTCCATTTGATTTCGCTTCATTTCTTAACTAAGGAGAGAGAAAGGCATAGGGAAGAAAGAGATACACTATTTTCCCAAAAGTCAAATTTCAAACAAAAATCCTTAAGATAGAGTTGAATTTTTTAATTTTTGAGTGCTAATAGGTTTCCATGGTGGTTAGGTAACATTACAGGGGTCCTACAACTTTCGTTTTACGTTTTCTTGCTAGTTACAAAAAATCTCAATTTAGGTCTGGAGGCTGAGAAACCACGTTCAAATATTATTTTTTGATGAGAAAATACACAAATAAATTTATAAATATCCTCCTATATACCAATAATTAATTGGAACAGACGGAATTCACAACTGGAAAATGGTTTACAATTAGCGACTAGGTTTCTGAAGCCACCAATCGTAATTGGTCTAATTTAACTTAGTCAAGAGCAACAAGAGGCCTACAAAAATCCCTTTAAAACTAGCCAAGAATGTATTATTCACTTAATTCAAGGTTCAGGGTAGTTGTATAGTAAAAATAATATAGGGTTTCGATTGCAGGAAAGCATTTTGTTGCTTCGGTTTAAAATGGCAAGCCAAAATGAAATCCGACGTTTTAGTGTTAGCACCTCCCTAAAAGCGCAAAACGGAGTAACATGGATCCCAGGGTGGCAGGGAAGAGAGTAAAAATGGTGAAACGAGGTTAAGATAATCCTTGATATGAGTCTCTACATAACAAGGAACACATATAACCATTGACATCTCTTTCATGGGGATAAGAGTGTTGTTTTGCAAGACTCTGGAATTTGCATTTTTCTAACTTTACAAGGTAGACAAAAATGGTTATTTTAGTAAAATCATCTATCTCTCGCCAAACAAATAGACACAAGAATTAATTTTTGACATGCAGGGTTTAGAAATGCATGAGGTTGTGGTCGTGACATGGTTTAAGGATCAATTAGAAGTCGATAGCATAAAATCATGGAGGTGTCATTGTTGTTGATTGGCAATAGACGTCGTTTAAAAATCGAATTGGTACAACAGCAGTAGTAGATATTTTGGATGAGGAGTCTTGTTGGGAGAGGTACCAGACCTTGAGTGAGGGCTTTCGTAACAACATGCCATTCCAGGAATATTGCAAAATGAAGATTGGCAGTAGACCCAAGAGAGATCATCAGATACAGGTACCAGAGTTACAGAGGAGATTGGGACAGATTTCCATTCCACACTTCGATGGTTCTAAGAAGTGTACTGCACAGTCTTGGGTTCAAGAAGTTGAAGACATACTCCGACTTGAATCCTATGCATGAGGAAGATGCAATTAATTAAGTTTGCAAATCTTACATCTTGAGGGAGACACTCATGATTGGTGGCATCATGGGTTGATTACACAGGGACACATACACATTACTACTTATGCAGAGTTCACGCAGAGGCTGGGTGAGCAAGATTTGATAGGAGGGACCCTGACAGGTATTTCAGGGAGTTGACTCATTTGAGACAAAAACCGGTCCCCTGGATCAGTATATCATAGATTTTCAGAGATTATCAGTCATGGTACCTGATGTCACAGAGATGAGGTTGATTTCATTGTTCCATAGCAGGTTTGACAGATGCTCTCGCTGGGTTTGTGAAGGCATTTGAACCTTCTTCTTTGCACGAGGCTGTTAGGAGAGCTCGGGACTTGGAGTTATCCACTCCAAAGTCAAGGGTTCCACCTCGCATTCAGCAAAGGGAACCTCCATCTGGATCAGACGAACTTCAGCAGAGGGAGCCTCCACCGAGGCAGGAGGTGGCTAAGAAGCCAATCATTTCCCGAGAGGACAGAGATGAGTTGAGGCGAAGAAACTATGTTTTCGATTGCCACACACCTTGGGTTCCAGGACATGATTGCAGAGGTAGAGGGAAGGCCCAATTCATTGAGGTCTTCGAGGAGGAGAGTGAGGGTGACAAAGGTGAGGAGGAGTTAGAGACTCGTGAGATGGATGATGGATGGGGTTGCGTTGGATAGTGCTGATGCGGGCAGGAGGAGGAGACTTTTCCTCGGGAGATTATAGCCACATTGTCTAGTACTCTGATGTACAAGGCATTTAGGATTAGAGGAGTTATGCAGGGTCAAGTCAACGAGTTGGGGTACTCATTGATAGTGGGGCAACCCACAACTGTATTGATGCCTCATTGGTTGAGAGGTGAGGATTACAGACAGAGGATTTTGAGGGCTTCAACGGGGTTGTAGCCAATGGAGAGTCTATGAGGTGCACACGGTGGGTTCCCCAAGTGAGCATCACGATGAGTAACTATATACATTTACTGATGATTTCCACATTGTTGGTATGGGATTAACCAACATAGTGTTGGGGAGTGCAGTGGCTTCACTCTCTTGGTTTTTCAGACTAACTTTCAGACGATAGAGCTGAAGTTTAAGTCCGAGGGCAGGAATGTGATTTTGAGGGGATTATCTACAGGAGCACCTAGGGTGGTTACAGCTGAGGGGATGGAGAGGACGTTCCGGCATGGTGAGGAGTTTTTTTTATTGCGGATCGATGTGGAGTATGATGGATGTGGATGTGACCACAATGTTGCACATGAGACGTTACAAAGATTGGGGTTATAGGTTTAGATCATCTAAGTTTATCATTATGTTGGTTATTTAAGGGGTCGGTAGACTGGAGATCTCATTTGCTTGTTGAGTACTCCAAGAACCGACACACTTGTGAGATTCTGGATGGTCACATATAGGATGACACCTACAGATTGGAGGATGAGATGATATTCTATCATGGCAGATTATACCTTGTGTCAGACTCAGGGTTGAGGATGGAGATATTGCGACATGTGCATTGTTCTTTCATGACCAGACACCTGAGCTTCGATGAGACCTACAGGCTCATATCAGAGAGGTTCAGATGGCATGGGTTGAGGGAGGATATCCCCAACTTCATACAGGGATGTACGGTTTGTCGTTATAATAAATCGAGCTTACAGGTTCATCATGTTCTGAGTCAACATGGGATAGCACTCCTATGTATTTTACTACTTCTAGGCACGGTGGGCATTTCACCCATGTGCTAGTCAGTGGAGGGATGGAGTTGACTCAGTTACCTGGTTATTCAGTAGGTTATCACTCATCACAGGAGGTGAACTATGTGGAGTTGACATTGTCGGTTGACCATGTACTGGAATCTTGGGGTTTTTCCCCCACGGGACACATTGAGATACATTATGGAGTTGTACTCTCACACCAATGTGGGTCATGTGGGAGAGTTGGCACACTTTGTGCGTATACAGGTTATTTCACAGGTTGATCCAGGGAATTCTACAGGATTCAGAGTGGACTTTCGTACCCAGGAGTTGATCAGAGAGAGTGATAGTGACAGTCTCAGGATGATGGCATCAGAGTGGCAGGGATTGGACAGATTGGAAATCCCGATGCGGGTACTAGTGGAGAGTCAGTTTGGGTATCATTCTACTTCACAGATAACATTGCTCTTGATATAATATGGAGGTCATGATGATTGCATAGGGTTTAGCTTCTGTAGCATGACATGATAATGCTTGGGGTCAAGCATTTCTCGGGAAGGGAGGATTTAATGTCCCCTTTTCCTATGCCTAAGGCCTAAGGGCAATTCGAGTCAGGCCTTGGTCATATCCCAAGGGGCTAGGGACACAGGGAGCTTTAGGTATGAATATCTAGTCCATTTTGTTATATTTCTTCATTGACATAAGCAACCCATAGTTGCTTAGTTGAAGGTGATCACTGGCTTAGTTTCTTCGCTTAATTTACATTATTGAATCTATATATTCCTTAAGAAACCTAGGCAGAAATGTCAGTAAACTATGTAATCAAGCATCCAACTATATGACACCCCTTGAGGTCCTCAATCAAAAAAATATTATATTTAATCTCCATAATAAAAGTCAAAAAACTAATTCTTTGATTGGATTTATTTTAAGATTTTAATAAAACCAATACTTCATTAAATATATTAATTTACACCCTTCTATTAATAGTTTAATGTTGAAATATGTTAAATACATATTTATTATTATTAATATTTAATTAGAGTAATTTAAAAAGAAGCATTCCTATCAATGCATACTCAATATTCACGTTGAATCCTTATCCAAAGTCCACATTGTTGATAACTAGCAGTCACACGCGAGCAGTGCGATGTGAATGCCCAAAGGGGAGCAGGTAGAGGAGTGAAGAGTGAGGAGAGGTGGGAATGGATGAATATGTATTCATTAAATTTGTTAGAGCAATTTGATAGAGGAGAACATGAAGGTGAGGGGAAGATGGATGGAACCATAAAATGATAAAGGGAATCTTGCTTATAGGGAAGCTTGTAAATTTCTTTTTTAACCTTCTCATCAATTCTCAAAAAGTCCAAATGTGGCATATTTTTCAAATAGAAGAAACAATTACATTGCTTAACAAATTAGAAAAGAAAAGGCGTGAGATGTTGCGACCAAGTTCACAATGGAAAATCCCATATTCATGTATTACTTTTTTAGTGGGAGGGACCAAGTATTAACACTCAACATCAACCTCGGTGCTATGAGAAGTGTAAATAAAGTACAGGATAAGGCGTAC
Organism: Taxus chinensis; assembly: GCA_019776745.2. NCBI lineage: Eukaryota > Viridiplantae > Streptophyta > Pinopsida > Cupressales > Taxaceae > Taxus > Taxus chinensis. The sequence continues at coordinate 95,550,775 of CM034153.1, forward strand.
ATAGAAGATATGTGGAAGTGTAATCCCAAGAACCTCTACACCATCATCCATGACTATTTTAGCATGGCGGCTAGCACTGAAAATGTAGGAATATTAACAACAATTATCTATTGTAATAATACCATGTAAAATAGAGGAATGTTATCTCATAAGACAAATGGAGGACCTATACCAATCCATAGGATGCTACGAAAGGGGTTGCGAACATTCCCAACAGAAAGCATAACTCATAGCAACATATGCACACGCCTAAGAGATGAAGGAAGACAATGAAATGGCGTACGTGGTTCCAAAATTGAACTCTTCACAAGCCACCGAGGAACCATTATGACGCATGCGTAAGGGGGAAAGAATCGGGGAATCGGCCTATTAAAAGGGTTCTATGTCATAAGACACTATCTTTTCTCCTTAATTTACTTTCTTTTATCTGATGCTACTTTTTCTCCTAGAGTCTAAACACTTTACAAATATGGTAGTTACAAACATATCGCACCTCTCTATAATAAAATACATATATTAAAGAGTAATAAAAAGGGATGTCTTTAAGCGCAAAAAAAAGAAAATGTAGTAGATTTTACCATTACAAACATGCCAATCCTAGCTCTCTGCTACCTTGCATTCGACGAAAATCACCAATCAATGAGATGCTCGAAGCCACAAATTATTATGGTTAGCAAGTATTATTTAATGCAAAACTATGGTTGATTATCCATAAGGGGTAGAGTAAATGTGCTATTTCTCTGCTACCATTTTTGCTTTAAATAATATTGGCATGTACATAATGAAAATAAACCATCTTACCTTTTAACCCTATATTAAACAATGCATGTGATTACATGATATATTAAGTGTAATAGATATGAATTCAATTATGAAAGATGAGCTTGTCCACTATAATCACTTGATATTTCAACCAACACCCAAACCATTAAACATAATTGAAGGTCATGTCAACTGATTTTACCGCCTATAAGCCTAACTAAATTATCAGGATGTATGACTTAAAAAGCACAAAAGACCCATATGAATGACTTTACTTCATTTGTGCTTCATCATATATCTAATCCTTCACTTCAACTATGGATTTTGTTAGAAACAAAAACCTTTCATACAATAGAAGGAAAAACATTCTTGAGTGTAAATTGTTCGCTGATTTAGTAGGAGATTTTCCATGTAAGAATAATTCAACGTTGGATAAGAAATACAAATATTTTAGTCAATACTTGACAAGTATTTATGATCCAGACTAAAATGATGCAATTTAAGGAATAATATACAAAATATTTATTATTATGTTTAAAATCATTGGCTTGGAGTTACATAAAGTAAAACATATAGGTATGTCATGTCAAAGCATAGTTTTCGAGTATCTGAGAATTAAATTATTTCATGTCCCACACATATTCCATGGATTAGATATTTCCTATTCAAATATTATCTAATATATGTGCTCCACTTTATTGTCTCGGTGTTTCTCACATTATTCGTATTAAGTGTAGTTTGTACTTAAAGAAGTCAATATCGAAAATTAGGGAAATCCCATAGGTTTTCAAGATTGAAATCCAACCATGCACCAATGCTCGCTTCTTATGCCACGTTGTAGAAACCCTTTTCAGTTTTAAACTTGAGTTATTGTAAGAAAGCATGGGAGGTTTCGAACAATCATTCGATAACTGGGCACCTCCATAATTTACAAGGAGGGGTTTTCCCATGGAAGAATAAGTCAACATTAGAAAAGACATACCAAAATTTGAATCAGAAATTTCACAAGTATTGATAAACATGCTGAAATGATGCAATTTAAGGAGTACAATATATACATAATTCTTGTTTTATTAAGAATCATTGTCCTAAAGTTGCAACAAGTAAAATAGTTGTGTAAACCATGTCAGAGGTGATGTTCAGGTAGGTGGGAATTAAATATCTGCATGCCCGACATCTATTCCATGACTTAGATAGTTCATAGCCAAATAATATATGCTACATGCACTCCACTTAATTGTCTCCTTGTGACTCATATTACTTGAATGAGTGTAATTTGCACTTAAAGGAGCCAAAAAAATAGGGAAGTTCCAATAGGTTCCATGTTTGAAAACCAATTGGTTTGCCAAACCTATTCCATAGATTAAATAGTTCCTATGAAGATAATATGTTATCTAAATTCCACTTTATTGTTTCAAGTGTCATTCACATTATTTACATGCAAAATTTGCTGAAGAAAGAAAGAGAAACAGAGATTGAAAGAACACAATAGTAGTTTTTGCGAAAAAATTTGCAACATTTTTTTTTATAATCATTTGAATGGTTTTAATAATGTTATATATGATTTTCTTGTTGTGTGTATTTTGTTTGTTGTGTAACAACTATGTGAGTGTATGAATACTTTATTCCTTTTAAAGGTTATCTATTTAGTAATCTCAAAATCTTTCCTATTTTTTCTTTTCAAACTTCAACTTTTCACGTCACACTTTAAATTTTAAGGAAATAAAATTATCAAGTGGATATCCACAGTACCTATAAAGGTTCCACAAATATATGAGATAACAATTAACTATCACCGAATAGAAGTAATTTTTGTTGATAGGTCCTTTACACATTTATTACCCATTCAAATCAGAAATGTTGCTTCATTTTGGAAATTATCTTTGACCTATTAAACATATTACTCTTGACATTTATTAGGTTTAAAAACAGTAAAATATATTCTTTAGAATAAATTCAATCAAAGTCATAATAAGACCAAAAAATACAAATAAATTTTTTTTTAACCATGATGTTATACATCAATTGAGGTCCAAAATTCATTCACAGAGAATAATTGTTTTCAGTTATCAAAATAAACCCTTACTTAAGAACCTATTATAAAAACACAATTATCTTAAAGCAGTTTCATATTTTAATGACATATATTTTTGGTTCAAGCTTCGCACCCATATTCAAGATCCAAAATTTCATCAAGCATCCATGATCACTGATGAGTAGCTAGATTAGAGCACAATGTGCTACATAAAAAGAATGGGGAGAATTTTGATATCAATATATATAATGATTAATAGTGTTTCACCATTGGTGATTGAATCATACGATCCTGTATTCGAAGATACCAAATGATGAGCTTTTGAGATAGGAATTCTGTTACAAATACAGTAAAAATTTCAAAAAAGAATTCTATTTAAATAGCTAGTGAAAGCCAACTTAACATCATTTCATAATTCCAAAGGCAACCTTTTTAGTGTCCTCTTGGGCATAAGACTTTTAGCTAGAGGAATGAGTTTTTCTTGCATTATAGAAGAGGATGGCTCCTCTCTCATAAGAGTACTTGCACATAGATATACATCCATTCTATCCGACTCCTAACCACCACAACAACTGCCCAAACTAATAATATTGATTGCTATTAAGTTGTGTTGGTCACAAGACCCCAAAATATTTCACCTTGAGGCATAAAGAATTCAGAAGATAAATAGCATACAAGTGCTCAGTCTCTACTGGGTTACCTCAAGGTTAGAAGCTCATATTTCTATTTAAAATATGTCAACTCTACCATGTTTCCTCACTCTTGGCAACAATTCGATCAATCCCGATTCCCTACATTATTATGCTCATGGAATAGAGTATGCAAATATTTTGTCAAGCTAAAGTGTTCAGTTGAACAACAAATATCCAAAAATTAATATTCTATGTTATATATTCCCTTATCAATTTTCTTCAGTTATGGTATAATAATGGAGCAACAACCTATACATCGACTGGTTAAAGACCTAAAAGAAGTTAATGAAGTCTAAGATTCTATTGTTTTTTCCAATTAAAGAGGATGAAAAATAAGGGTCTAGTAATTTTTAAGTCTTGTGAGTAGACTAACTTAGAGAAAACCATGAATCATATTAGAGAACTAGATTTGGATAATTCATATAAAAAAGCATTACAATCCAAGATAAGTAATTGAACTGCAAGAGCTATTGTACCTTGTGCATTAAAATTACTAGTATAATATACCATCTTTTTGAAATAAATTAAAAAATAGTGAAGATAATGTGCTAAGTAAAAAGTGAAAGCATTAGGAGAGAGTGACAACCTAGACTGAAATTAGAATAAAAAAATTCATACGTTACATGACTGTATATTCACTTTATATTTCTCCCTTATCACTTAAACATTTAAGAATTATAAATTGAGCAAAGGATCATAATATGTGCTCCTTCAACATACAAAAAATTCAATGGAAGAACAAATTTTCTAAGCAACAATTTCCCACTAGGACATGCAAACACAATTGATTCAAACTTCGCAAGTAGAAAATTTTATAAACCTGAGTGAAGACAAAAAATAAAATTTTCTCTAACCAAGGATAAACAGAGGGAAAACTGGGATGCACCAAAAAAACATAACCCCTAAACTATTAGACTTTCTACCAAATACAAATTTTGAAGTAAAAATTCCAAAATAGAGGCACTTTAGGAATGGATTGGTCTCTAAGCATTGAAATGATTGTCATTGATTCAAAATTTTGACTCAGGACTAGAGTCTAGAATGAAAGCATGGAGCAAGTGAAGAAGATATAAGTCGGAAAAAACTCGAACCTTTTATGATTCTGAAGTTCACATCAAACTTTAGGACATTAGATAGCTTAGGAACGTTGCTTGTAGTGAATGTGAACTTGTTTTGTTTGTGAGATGAAAAGCAAGAGTGTGTCATTTGAAATAAGCTATAAAAATAATAATAGAAAGAATAAAAATGTATATGTTTTTTTTATAAATATCTATATCGTGTTAATTATCTTTCTTTATATTTTATACAATATTAATGAATGTTTTCCTATACTGCCATTTCATCCTTATCTCTCAAAGAAAACATTTTACAGAATTCATAATCCTGCTAGTGTAAAAAGTACACAAGAACAATTTTATTTTATGAGGCCTGCCTCTTAAATGGTACGACATTAGAATTTCAACAGCATAAGATCTATTCTTTGAAGCCAGAATATTATCTATAGTTCACTAACTCTCTAACTAATAAATAGTATGAATTAAAATCACATCCCATAGCAGAAAAGAAAACATTTGCGACTAGCAACAATGTAAAATAACTATCATAGGCCATAGTCTCTTTGAAGCCAAAAACGTGTTTGGAATTCCCCCACTTTATGACTGGGTCTAGATCATATTGTCTTCAAACACAAACAAGAGCCAAGAAGAAAATATTTGTAAATAAAAAGCATTATCAAATACTATATTTGTAAATATTTTTCCCATGGCCCTTCACTGCAGTCTTTTATCTAGCGACGCATTGTTGCCACTTGCTAGGTGTGCACCATAAAAATAAATGCACACGATTCTAATAGGTCGCATATCAAAGCACATTGTCAACAATTCGTAATAATGCAGGGGATATAAACAGAGAGTGGAGGCATGCTGATAAATTTGCATTATTGTCGAAATCATGTTAACCAGCAAAGCATCTTGCACAAATTGTTGTTATATCCAAGAGACGTGGTTAGATCTGTAGTTGTTTGCGGCCATGTTCAAATCTGACATGTTGGTCGCCCATTTCTGAGGCCGTCCTTCAGAGCCCTCCATATTATATGCGTAAGTATCCTTTGTAAGACCTTCACGGCCATTAAGACTGGGACAATCCCCGGTTTCTTCTGACGGTCCTCTGCAACGTTATCAGACTTGATAAAGTATAAAATCTATTTCCAACAAGACGTCAGCCTACATGCACACTTCATAATCAATGGAAAACTGTATATCAGGTAAGGATACCTGGCATAGGTGCTGATGACGCCAAGCCTTTTCTTCTCATAAGCAACCAAACCTTGGCTCCAACCCTCCAGCAATGTCTCGTCCTCCAAAAGAGCATCCGCCACCCCCACGTAAACAATAAGAGGAAGAGCAGAGGGCAATGTCGGCGATGGACTCCCTGCAAAGGCTTGGCAGGAGTCCATGAATGTGTGTCGCAAGCACGTCAACAACCTACAGTGGGCGTATGGAACTTTGGGTTGGGGCCGAATAATCAAGACAATGAAAACAAGGTTATACAGCAGGGAAAGAAATAGTGAGCAAGGTGAAAATGTTGATGGAAGGGGAGGAGGGAGTAACAATAAGTGGAGCGAAAGGAGGCATGACCGCCATGGATAGCTGCACGTACTACATTCCTGGCTTCAGATTTTGGTGGAGTTTTATGCATGCGCTGTCCAAGATCTGCAGGAGCTCAATGACAACAAAGCCATTTTTCGGGTTGCATTTTCTTGTTGCAGACGTGAAATGACAACTGGATATTATGCATTGTCAAATTGTCCTCAAAGATTGACTGCTATGCATGATCATCCTTCGCACAATGCCTACCACCCGATCTCCCTGTAATGTGTCAGACTACAAGGGGGGTCATTTGAGACATTAATTAGAGACAAAAATATATTTTTGTCTCTAATTAATGCACCCTCCTACTTTTGTCTCAAAAACCCTTAATGTATTTTTTTAATTAAAAAAACTCTCTAGTATTAATTTGAGGCGCGCGGCTTGCAAAGCGGGCGAACTGGGCGAAAAATCCGAAGGCGTGGAAAATGGCCAACAAGCTCGGGCGGGAGGGAAACAAGCATGCACTAGATGGTCATGCGGATTTGATCAGGCGCAGAGGAGGAGGGCGAGCTGCAGGTATCCGCCGTTTTGCCCTGTTTTGTTTTGTTTTAGCTGTGAGCATTTAAAGATTTATGCACAGAAATGGCCGCCGCGATGGTTTGGTTTTCGACCTGTCTGGCCCTTACAGGATTCCGCGAGGGTATATTTTGTGGCAGCTTCTAGCTGGGAACATTTCTCAACTGCCATTTTTTAGATCTGTCTGATATTAGATCTTTGCTTAGCATTCGTATTTCAGATGGTTGCTTAGCATTCGTATTTCAGATAGCATTCGTATTAGATCTTTGCTTAGCCGTCGATAGTGTGCTCAGCTGGGCCGGTGTGTCGGTGGCTGTATCTTTTTCCCTCTATTTCAATACTGCCGCCGCCTGTGCTCCACTTTATCTGACATGGCATTGGAGTGGTTTCCTTGAAACCTTGAATAAGGATTGGTAAGATTTGTTTGGAGGTTCTTGACTGTCTTAGGTATCATGTGAATGATCACAATGAGAACTCAGTAGTTGTAATGCAGATTTGTTGCAAGGAATATCTTGATGAATTATTATAGTCCTTGCATATAATACATTGTTCTTGCCTTATGGGTATATGATTCTTGAATGATAATTATAACAAAATTGTGACTATGTTGGACAAATCCTGATTTGTTCGGCAAAATGATCAGAGCCTTAGAAGCATGATAATATTAGAAGGTTCTTCAAATGTAAATATGTGAAAAATTTGGAAGGACTGCTATGGCTAGGTCTTGAGGATGAGTTCCTTGATATTGCATCTACATTCATGAAACTCTGAAGACTGTGCTAGTATTGATATTTGAAGGGTTTGTGTATTTGTAAACCTGTGTCTTGTATGTTTGCACAAACTGTGATTTACCTAAGCCTTGGAGAAGTGAGATAAGGCACATATGATGCATGGATGGGAGCTAGATAGTAAAGGAGTTTTTGTTTCTTTATGTAATGGTAAAGTCACCAATATCTTGTTGTACACAGTTGTATGCAAGCCTGATTTCCACGAAGATGATCACACTAAATCATTTCCATGACTCATTACTTGCTCAGAACTCTTTAGGAAGATTGGATGGTTTGTGTTAATAAGTTGCAGACATTGAAAATGAATCCATTCCATTATTATATAGAAAACTATGCTCTCGGGCTATTATTGTCTTCTACCCAGGATTTGATCTTTGGAGGCCTGAACCCTCAATTTTAAAGCTAAAATTAGCAGGATAATACTATGACTAAGCCTATTAAATGATTTTCAAATAAATTTTGAACTCCAGTGGGTGAATTTCAAGTTATCTTTACTTGTCTTTGAAGGATACAAAAACACAGTTAGATACCTAGCTTTTAGGGGTCCATTGGCAAGAGAAGCGGATCTAAGTGATAGGGTCTTGTCCTGAAACTTGGTACAGAGATAGATTAAGTAAATGGTCACTCAAAATTATTATTTTTGCATCTTCAAAACTTAGCGCAATGAAGATAAACCTGACCATACAATGAACCAGACCTAATAGGAGAGGAATGCACTAGAAACAAAAGAGTTGGACTGTGAGAAAGGACTAAGAAATTGAGACTTAGAATGTTGTATACACTAAAGGGATGTTGTATATGTCTTGCATTGCAGTCGAAGCATGAGCTTGGTCAGACTGATACTGGGAGTGCTTAGATGAATCACTGGTTAAGTCTGAGAATCCATTGACGTGCATATGATCTCCCACAATGCTGGTATTCATTGCTGAGCTGTGATCTGAATCTCTGCTGAATGCAGGTGCAGGTGCCTTGCCATAAATTTGATCCAGTTCTGATGTATGAATGTGATGAGTTTCTGCATCATCTGAAAACTGAACACCTACAAATGCTCTTCCCAAGAAATCTTCCAGCTTTGGGCGTTTCTGATCATTGTTGTTCGCATTCATAATTGCTTCAGATTTCATGACTTCTGACTGATTGCTCAATCTCTTCTGATGCCATTCTGCAACAAAATTGTACATGAAAAAACAAATGTTAGGGCCCATTCTGCAAAAATAACTGTGTATGACAACCTTAATGTTAGGGTCCATAGTTTACTGGGTATCACAATGTTTCTGTCAAATCAGTCCAATAAGTTATGTATCACCATAATCATGTTGGGAGTCATGTACGGAGATACCTGACCTGCACTGGTAATATATGAAAAGCCTAATCTGAACCAGTACATCATTCTAGTAAGGAAGCCCTAATGCATGAATACAATATTTCTTTCATCATCTTAACAGCAACCCATATGAGAAATATAAGAATGACATTCTAAACCGTTCGGAGGAGATCATATCCTTGTGTCACAGTGCAGTTACACACATTATAACAGTGTAGCTGATTACAGACTAAAAAAATCACAAACGTTGTATTCTTTGCAGGAAATCAAATCGTTGCCACACCCATTGTAATAAACCCAACACACACTTGATTGCGATGTATCAACATCCTTGATTGCGATGTAAAATAGACCTTTAAACAAATTTTTGTCCTGCTTCAACAAATTGATGCCATTCTGGAACCGGCTGAATGCAGATTCTGTGTCCTTGTCTAAGTGAAAATCCTGTTAAATACCGGAAACAGGTAAGAAAGAAAGTGTACGATGGATGGGTTATTCATATTTTATTTTTCATAAAATGGATTCCCCCCTCATCTCAACTAAGTACATCTTATCAAAGCAACAGGATTTAAAACAAAAAACATTACAGAATTTTAAGGCCACAAATTGCATACCTTTTTGTTAAATAGTGTAAAATTGCTAACATCAGCGTTGAGAACAGAGAGGAGCATATCCTCCTGTTCGCTTCGTTCGAAGCTGCCCAGTCCATCAAAGTCTAAGAGTACATACAAGTACCTGCTGTCCCCCTGGCCATCTCCATTTTCACATGTTGTAATTGTCATCCAGACACCATCAGTGCACCTGCCCCCTGCAACATCCAGAAGAGACTCTGAAAGATGGTTCAGCAAATATGACTTTCCGCTGCTCTGCTTTCCCATGGAAGATATAACCTTAATTTCACCCTTCCAGCTGTTGAGAACAGCATCATAGAAGCCAAAGCGTATAGAATTAGCAAGCGATACGCTGTCCACGTAGCTAATATCATGGGGTATTTGAAGTCCATCCTAGAGAGCTACCATGGCATTGTTTTCTGCACGAGCTATTTGAACGGGCACGAGGCATACAAGTTTGCGAACCCACATTCCCATTTTCACAGGGGTTTGTTCCTCTGCTGGAACTGATATCAGGTAATTCTCTACATTGTCGGTTAGGAATTGAATCTTCATATTTGTAAAATCTTTATCTTTACCTGCCTTAAGTTGTCTAATAAGTGCTTCTAAATATTTGATGCATGCCTCTCCATAGCAGGGAGCCGATCTGCTGCTTTCTAATACCACTTTGAACGTAATGCACTTCTTATAATCTGGAAACAATGCAGGAGTTGTAGCAAATTTGTCAAAAATGTGGTATATGTATCCTAAATAGGGGCAGGAACCAACAATTCCTGTTTCTTCTCTTTCCAGTTCACGAGCATTGTTATGACTGACTTGTTGCAACTGCACAACTTCCCTAGCTAAAGCAGTTTTCAACACATGGGAAGAAATAACACCAAGGGCATCTGCAGGACTGTATAGTAAAAGTTGATTTTGTGATCCGAAGCTCGTAAATTTCATGTCGAGCAGATCCAAATCAGATAAATTGCCCGCTTGTCCATTCAAATGAATGGTCTTCAAGTAGCTCATGTTATCACCCAAAACATAAATTTCTAACATGACCCCAGGACTTGAATGTCTTCTTCCGACAAGGTGCTCATCAACATCATTACCTGAACATTGGAATTGCCTGAACACAATGAAGAAATAGCCGTCAGCAGAGATGCATGCTTTAAAAGGAGGCCGCTGCATCGGAAGAGAAATATGCTTTGCCTTCATCATGGATTTCTACTACTCTTGCCCTGTTTCCGACATCAACCAAGAGCAGCTCCATTTTCCATGGAATTAAATGCATCCATGTAATGATCTTGTTCCCCTTATATGATTCAAGATTAACCTCAACACCAGTCCAATAGACCTTCCGAAATGATTCATCAAACTTGTATATTACTATCTTGCTCCTTTCTTTTCCATATAGAGCCATATAGCGTGTAGATTCATCTAGAGCCAGCAAATCGAACCCCCTCCTAAATGTATATATAGGACAACTCGTGTTATTCAAGTTGTAGCCGACCTTGGGACATCGGTATAGATACAGGCAAGAATCTTTGAAGTTGTGAATAAAAACCATCAACTCGCCGGACTTGAGGACTGCGACTTTTAATAACCTTTCCTGTTCAGGATTGATGGCTACTAATTCAAGTGGCTCCCCACATGTTGGGACAATTGGATGTGTCTCAGAGTTGCTGTTCAATTCATTTAGATCCTTCTTCATAGGAGTTAGCTCACACGCTTTCCACATAACGTCGAACTGATGTTCCTCTACAGTTGACACCTTCACCTTCAGCTCCGCTTCAGAATTTGACCACCAGTTCAGCGGATTATTAATGGAGTATTAATGGGGTATTACTCTAACACTGTTCATATAGGTACTTGATATTGTTCCTTCCATGCAAAAACTATGTCAATCTCCTATGTATAAGAGACGCCACTATACTTGCAAAAAAAATTATAGCAACAAGTTTCCTGCAGAATATGACAACTGGTTTTTCCTGCAGAAAATGACAACTGGTTTTTCATGTTTACATTGGGGCTCTGGTTGCGTTCATCATTAATTTCTCTACGGCACCCAGGCCAAACAAATATGTGTTTAATCCAGCAGCATAACACTGTAGAAGACAAAGATGGCATTTTCTTCCCTGGCTTGTATCTCTACAGCTACAGTTGTAGCAGTATCAAACAGGACAACTAATATAGAAGCTTCACACACTGTTCTCAGATGACTTTGTATAAACCTCAAAATGGCCTCATATACACAGCCAATCTTCCAATCACTGATTATTAAGCATTGCCATGGTTGGGGCTATGTTTTAGGTAGACATTGAATCTGATCCTGCAGAAATTTATTGTTGGCCAGTTCTCGTAATACGCTTGTGCCAGAGTTACTTAGTGCAGTAATATTTTTGAGTATATATCTCTCTTTTATGTTGTGCCCAATCAAGAAATATGAACTGTGGAGACACAAAACAAGTTCAACTCTCTCAAGAGGACCCTCTCTTTAGCTTATAGGGATGAGGCACTCCACCCCTCAAAGAGATACAACAATGACAACTACAACAATAGTAACAATGTATCATCCTTTCTCAATTCAATGCAACCCAATCGAAATTTCCACCAGCAGCAGAAGAACTTTTTGGAGGCATTGAATGACTGCCACCCAAATTTCAGGATGCCCTACATGTAACACAGTTAGCGGAGCGACTCTTAAGAAATTTCCAATCATCTGCAGAAAATTTTCAATTCATTTCCAAGGGATCCATGATTATTGATGGTCATGGTATTCTGCAGGAAACTTGTTGCTATAATTTTTTTTGCAAGTATAGTGGCGTCCCTTATACATAGGAGATTGACATAGTTTTTGCATGGAAGGAACAATATCAAGTACCTATATGAACAGTGTTAGAGTAATACCCCATTAATATCATCTTTTCCTTTTAATGTTTTTGTCTACAAAGTTTGTACATAAATATGTGCTGCAGTATTGGGAGGGACAAGTTTGCATAGTTTTACATCTCTTCTCCAAGATTTACTCTATATAGAGCTATAGTATGATTAAAATTTCAGTTTTTATTAGTTACATTATTCTTTGTGTGTGTGAATGTATCATATTCACTTTATGGACTGTTGGTTGATCATAGCTAACAACATAAATTTCACTTTTGTTTATAGCACATAAGATTATGCAATGTGGATTAGAGATTGCCTCAATTATGTGGAACATACTAGAGGCATGTCAATGTGATGTAACAACATCCAGGTTCACAAACAATTCTTTATCATCCAAAAACATTTAGATCCACTTGAATACAGACTTGTAGAATGCCGCTCCACGTTTGAGCATGCCACTCAAACCTTAGTGCCTTGACTCTTTTTTATAGAAGCCACAGATGCCTACCCAATCTGCAAAGGCTTAACCTTGTTGCGCAAGCCTATACTTAGCTGTGCATCACTATTTGTGTCGTATGAAACCTTGGGACCTTGTCTCTTGTTGTGCAACACTTCTATCTTGCATGTTGAAGCCACGAAGCCTTGCATATGCTGCCCAAGCCTTTTTCAATGCCCTGATGTATTCTGGATGTTGCCTAACACTGCTGATGTATTCTGGATGTTGCCTAACTCTTTAGGCTTGATTAATGTTCCTCGTTGTTAGTATAGTTTTAATGTTATAATACATTACAGCTGAGCACACTGTAACTTATTCTCGGGTTTGGAAAATTCTAAGATCAGAAATAAAAGCCATATTCGAAAAGATTAAGTGGAGTAACACAATAATAAAGTAGAATAATCTCTTGTCATTATAATATATAATCACAAGATACGTGCTTTGATAAGAGGCTTTTCTGCCCTCCTTTCATTTGAGAAAGGAATTAAAATATTTCATGACTTGTACATTTGGGCAGAGAAGCCTCTTATCAAGGCACATATTTGGTCATTAGATATTATAATGACGGAGCTTGTAGAGTATAAATTGGATTGATACTGGATACTAGACAATGAAAAGCAATCTACTTTATTTGTAATGAAAACAAAGACCTATGATAAGTTCCAAGATTCAAGTTTGCTTCCAAGTTAACCTTGTAACTTATCATAGGTCTTATTGCAGCATGGTTTTGAATATGTGGACCTTCTCATGCTATTTTGTTTTCATTTTTAATAAATTAGATTGCTTTTCCTTGTCTAAGTTCTTCGTCTTTTCTTTTTTTCCAGGTTTCATTGTCTTCTCTTGCTCTAGTTGGTGTGGAGTGGCTTTACTGCAAGAAGGTAAGATAAGATGACATTCTAGTCCTAGATATATTGGTAAATAATTAGAATGTGCAGATACTTTTATTCATTTTTTAAAAATATTTTTCTTTATTATTATGACGAGTGTTACTTTTTTTTGTAGGACACTATTACCTAATTAGCCACTATTTTTGGAAAAAATGGAAAGACAGGTACTTTCATTTTCTGCCACTTGTATTATTTCTTTAATGAATTTAATCTCAATAAAGATTAATATTATCATAGTCATGAGTTTTTTTAATAATACTCAGATCTTAAATAACACTCATAATGGACCCTATTTTAGCTTACAAAAAATGGATTATGAAACGTGGCTTATTTAACAAGCCACGTTAAACAAGCCACGTTAAATAAGCCACGTTTCAGACCCACAGTGAGCGTTTTAGGCATCTCATAGTTCAAACTAATGATGTTTTAGTTTACGAAAACATCATAACAGAATTACCCATTTCCAAACTATAAAAATAAAAGTCTCAAGTTGAGAGGTAGACGCTCATTATTTAAAGTATATGATTTATGCAGGAAAATAATATATCTTCATCTGAATGTTCAGATGAACATATACCAAGACCTACTCCAGGGACAAATGAATATTTTAATGAAATGATATATTGTACTTGTGAAAAGTGCAAAAATAGAAAATTAAAGAAGCGTCGACTCGTTGGTATCCATAGGTTGAAGTATGGAGTTTATATAGAAGAGGTATACTATAATGAAATTTCAAAAATGCTTGTTATTAAAAAATATAAACTTTTCATATCGCATTGACTATTTTAAATGATATTGTAATGTTTAGCCAATCCAAGTTCATAACAATGTTGAGGAAAGGGCATATGACAATGATGATAGTGGCACTCACAATGAAGAAGAAGACACATATATGGGTGATACCACTTCTCAATTAAATGAAGATGGGGTGAACGAATTTTTACAAGACTTCTACACATATGCTGAAGAAGTTGATGATTCGCCCCTAACTCAACTTGCTAGGACGCCTCTATACCCAAATGCAAATTTGTCTGTATTGGCAACACTTATGTTATTTTTGAACTTGAAAGTTATGCATGGAATGACGAATACATGCTTCACTGATATCTTGAGGTATATTTTAAACTCCTCTAAACTATATCTCTCCATGTCATTCAAGTTTTGAATATTGTGTATAGTGAATAATTTAAAGATCTTTTGTTGTTTTATGCAGACTTTTGGCAGATAAGATACTTCCAAAGGAAAATAAGATGCCTCGTTCACAAAAGGAAGTATCTTCAGCAATGAAAGACATTGGGATGGAGTACAAAACATATGATGCATGTCCAAATGACCATATCTTATACTATGGTGAAAATGAAAATTTACAGCAATGCCCAATATGTTTCACCAATAGATATCGTGAAGATCAAGTGTCCAAGAAAGTTCCTTATAAGGTTCTACGCCACATTCCAATAACACCGAGGTTTGAGAGGATGTTCAAATGTAAAGATTTGGCAAAATTTATGGACTATCATGCACTAAGAAGGAGCCAAGATGGTGTCATGCGTATGGTGGCTGATAGCAAAGATTGGAAGGAGCTTGAAGAAAAATGGCCTGATTTAAGAAATGAGCCAAGGAATGCAAGACTTTCATTGGCAATGGATGGTGTCAATCCTTTCGGAGATCTTAGAACAACATACTCTGTTTGGCCGGTTTTCCTTGTTAACAATAATCTTCCCCCTTGGATGGCAATGAAAAAAGAGCATGCAATGCTAACTCTAATAATACCAGGTATATGAACTTCTTAGTGTGATGTTCTCTTGAAAATGATGTACATTTACATGAATATATTTAAATTTTAATTCACATTTTCTTCATAGGAAAACACCAGGTGAAAGATATGGACACATACATGGAGCCTCTCATTGATGAGTTATGCGAATTATGGAAGGGTGTCAACATGTATGATGTATCAAGACCTAGCAATGATAGGATCTTCCTTTTTCGTGCAATACTTATGTGGACAATTCACGACGCTCCGGGGCTCTCTGTGTGTTGTGGTAATCTATTTATCATATTCATTTGTAATCATTCTATTTATGTTGCTGCCCATTAATTAAATATGGTTTCCATACTGATTTTTCAGGCCTACAAACTAAAGGGAAACATGGTTGTCCATCATGTGGGCCAAACACTGTATCTAGGCAATCAAAGGATCTTAAAAAAACCGTGTACGATGAATACAGACACTTCTTACCTCAAAACCATCGTTATCGCATGCATGAGAAAAATAAGTTCAATGGAAAGGAAGAGGAAAGGAGGCGGCCAAAAAGGATGAACCCTTTGAGGTGGAAATCAGCATATGACAAAAAGGAAGGGAGAGCTTATCCATTGGGAATGAAAAGACTATCTAAGTTTTATAAGTTAGATTATTACGAGCATCTCCCAATAGCTCATTTATTTGATACAATGCATATTGGAAAAAATGTGGCAGAGTGCTTATGGAAACATCTAAAGGGAACCAACAATGAAGACCAAATAAAATTAAGGAAGGACCTCAAAACCGTCAATATGATGCCAAACATGTGGTTACATGAAAATAACACATATGATCCTGCGCCATGGGTTCTTACAGCAGAGGAGAAACAATATATGTTTGATACTATGCGTGCCATAAGATTTCCAACTGGTTTTGGTGCGACATTAAAAACCGTATTCACAAGAGATGGTTCAGAGTTTTCTGGAATGAAAACACATGATTGGCATAATTGGATAAAGGTAATTCGTGATATCTTATATTTCTTGATAGTATAATTGAAATTTTCAATATATTAGTAATGTAGAAGATAATATATATTTTAAACGCTATTTTTCAATGTTGGTGTAGTATGTGCTTCCTACAGCAATACAAAGCACTTTCAACCATGACATCGCACAAACAATTTACAAATTGTCCAAATATTTGAGGTATTATAAACCATCAATTGTTATTCAATAATTAATTTTTTTCCTTCTATAAATATCATTTTCAATGTCTTTATAATTGTTTTAACATATATTTTGCAAATATTATAACTGGTGATATGTTAATGCTTGTTAGTAAAATTTATAGGTGGGTATCTTCTAAAGAGATACATCCAGATGAGCTGAACTATTGGAAGAGGAATGTTGCTCTTTTG
Source organism: Taxus chinensis (assembly GCA_019776745.2). Classification (NCBI taxonomy): domain Eukaryota; kingdom Viridiplantae; phylum Streptophyta; class Pinopsida; order Cupressales; family Taxaceae; genus Taxus; species Taxus chinensis. The sequence continues at coordinate 95,567,563 of CM034153.1, forward strand.
ATGTGTGACATTCAAATGTGTTTCCCTCCAAGTTTCTTCAATTCTCAAGAGCACTACCTTATACACCTGGTAGAAGAGATTGAACAATGTGGGCCCATCCATCTCAGGACAATGTGGCTTGTAGAGAGATATATGAAGGTCCTAAAACATTTTGTGAGGCAAAGAGCTCGACCTGAAGGTTCTATGGTTGAAGGGTACATGGTTTTTCAAACCATGGTTCATTTATCTGAGTACTTGCCTCAATTGCATCTGGAGGCTCCAAGATTATGGGGTGATCAACAACCTCAATCCATTGGAGATAGAAAACTAGAGGGTCAAGGAACTTCAAAGAGGATAAAAGGTAATCTTAAATGTTAGTAGTAGTTTTTTAATCCTAAGTATTGTATGATGCATCCTTTAAAGAATGGTTAGATCAATGATTAGTTAAATACTTTTTGTTGTAGATGCTAAGGAGTGGGAGTCATTGCATTTGTATGTTGCATACAACTCTAAATTTATGTTACAATGGATGGAGAAGTATGCTGAACAAAAGAAAATAGAAGATGAAAAGGCATGGGCTGATATATATATAATAGACATGGTCAAAACTCTAATAGAGGACTTCCTGCATGTCATAAAAGAAAATGGCCAGATAGATGCTCATGGCATTGGTTAAAGACAAATGTTGAACATGAGGGCAACCAAGGGAATGAAAGCAATGACAAAAAAACAAGTAGATTTCGTTAAAGGATCTATAAATGGGGAGGGTAATATACAAATAAAGTATTATGATGAAAATTGTTTAATCTAAAGTTTTATTTATCGTTGAAACTAGTTAGTTAACTTTGTGTCCTTGAATCTAATTGGATAATATGTACATATGCATTTAGGTAACATATTACAAAGCAATGTGGATTAGCGGTCATCATTTTTGAATCAGGAAGATCGATGAGAAGCAGAAAACTTATGATAGTGGAATTTCAGCACCATTTGAAGTGGAGTGTCGTTCACATGCATATGACACAAACACAATCACGAGTACACTTCGGTATTATGGAGTGTTGGAGGATATAATAGATCTCCGGCAACATATGATAGATCGAGGGGAGAAATTGGTCATTGAGCATGAATCCGAGTAAGTTTATTATAGTATTTGATGACATAATAAAACATTTAAGTATCAATGTTGTGATAATTTAATTAACTAAAGTATGTTGTTTAATAGGATGTGCAACAATCAAACTCCTTAAAGGGTGCAACTGACAGTGAACATGAAGATGCCACAGAAGGATGTGATGATTTTTTTGCTGGACAAAATGAATCGATTGACCTTCTTGGAACTCATCTGGAAAACAACCCAGAAATCCAACAGACAAGAGTTCAGGATGATTTTCATGTTGCACCATCTATTATAGTTCCTCGTCAAAAGAGGACAAAAAAGAATAGACATTTTTCCTATCCGGCTAAATAGATTTAAATTGACTGTTATTTTATGAATTATTGGCTATTTCATTACCAGTGAACTTATTGGTTGTTTTATGATTTGAATTTTAACTATTTTAATTTCACAGATGTGTGATGCAAACTCATGCAGGCTTCTTCTAATCAGATTTGTATTATTAAATTTGTAGGCTTCTTCTAATCAGATTTGTAGGCTTCTTCTAATCAGATTTGTATTATTAAATTTGTAGGCTTCTTCTAATCAGATTTGTATTATTAGCTATGTATTATTATTATTTCCCTGACTTTGGAATTAGTTTCTTACTTGAATTGGCTATGGGAGGGGAAGGAGGAACCCCAACAAAGTCTGGAAAACAATATTCTACACCACAGGTAGGAGGGGAAGGAGGAACACATGCAAAGATGGAAAAGCCATCTTCTACACCACAGGTAAGGATTGCTATTTTATTTGGCTAAGATCCATGTCCACCTTATATTGCATTCAAAGAATAAAAAGAGAAATTTAGTATAATTTTTCTATATTTTCAGTGTTTATTCTAAATCTTTAGGAAGTATGCTGTTGAAGCATTCAACTAATATTATGGAGTGGTAAATGTACTGGTCTTAGCAATTATTGTCACCTTATGCAATAGCCCCTCCATGTGCTGTTGTGTATTTTCCTGGAGGAATTTATGGACATCCCTCTGTGCCTCCTGTAAGTTCTATTGCCTTGGATCATGTAATGCATGTCTTTTCTTTCATTGTGTTTTTCTTTCCTAGTAGGTTGATAGTGAAGGAAAGGACCACTCCCTATGTTACCTATTGTTGAACGAGAATTTTTGGAAAATGCATGTAATCATCATTTTCTTGAGCTGGGAGCATTCCATAGGTATTTGGTGAACGTATAGTTTCTTCCTGCCCAGCTCCCTTCTATATAGTTTTGCTTTATCTTTTATGCTCGACAATTTTGTAGATGGTGTTTTATGGTAGCTATGTATATAGATGGTACAAGGGTACATATGCAGAATAAACCTGCACGGGATATGCGGGGCATACATTCTTTTTCAAAATAGATTGCATTCACGAGGAGACATGTCGCAATCAACTTATAAACCTAGCCAGGTGGGGACCATGTTGCTTCTGTTTTTATTTGTCAACAACCCACATCCCAAATTCCTTGTCAACTGTCTTATGATTAACAACATCTCTCCTGTAGAAAGTGAATTTTTATTCTAAACAATCAGTAATTCAGAAGTCCACCAGCCAAGCATTTGGCCTTGAAACCACCTAAACATGCAAACTAAACCATACATTATGTCTGTCACAAAGCTGTTGTGCAGTCCTTGCAATGCACCTGTTCCTTTTGGCTTATTACCATTCGCATATATTCCTTGATAATCTACAAAACAATAGTTTCTATGTATGTTGTAGCAGGTGGTCACATGTAGGAGGAGCAATAGCAGCAGATGGAGGGCATGGCCAATGATGAACTGTCCATGAAACGAAGCAGCGATTTCTTCAATGCTCTACAGGTTTCATGGCCTGCTTTCTTCTGTTTTTTCAACTGTTTTTTTTTAAAGAACTTCTCAACCAATGTTTATGTTGTGTAATGCAATGCAGGAGCTGAAGAATTTAAGGCCACAATTTTACCATGCGGCTGATTATTGCGAGAAGTCATATTTGGTTGATCAATATAAAAGAAAGTAAGAATCCATAGACCTCTGTTTGGTGTCAAAAGAAACTGTAGTGTTTTCAAGTATGTTTCAGAGTTCTTTTGCGCTTTACTTTGTCTGATATATTTTACCCATTTTTATTTTCTGTTCACTTTTGATGGTAGGTGCCAGACCCTATGCTTTGGCTCATTTTTGGGTGGTTTTTGATGAATGGCTCCATCCCTTTGGCTATATTTTGGTTTTTTGTTCAATTTGGATGTTAGGTGCCAGCTCCTCAATTTTTTGGCAAATTTTGATGAAATGCTACAACCCTTACTTTCCTTGTTTTAATGACATCTTTTATATTATCAGCCTAGTTATGGGGTTGTCATTTTGCTTGGTACACACCACCTTTTTCTCTGTGAGTATGCTCTATTACTGTTTCCTGTTTGGATAAATTAGAGAAACATCAAGGCTGGGGCCTGCTCTGATCTCGAGTCATCAATTTTGAGGGTTTTTGTGGATTTAAGTGTTGGTGGGTTTCTTATTTGTACACTCCCGCCCATTCCAAGGCTACTCGCCAACCTGCTGTCTGCTCTAAGTTCTTCTCTCTACTTCATCATGATATTTAGGACTCCTCTGATTTCGAATGAATACATGTCCAACACCTTGTCGCCATTATTGGTTATAGTTGCATCAGTATAAGTTGACCCCTGTAGGATCAAATATACCATTCGAAGGGCTGATTTTGTGTTCTAGAAATTGGAAAATTCACAGCTGAGCTGATAGTTGAAAGTATCCACATTGTTACATAAATTTTCCTAACTTCTTCTAGTCACTTTTCCATCAATAAATCTAGTCTGCAGTTAATTTTGTTGTGATTTCTTCGTTGGACAGTCACATCAATAAAGGAAGTGCCTGAATTCCCTTAAGCCAGAGATTGTCCCAAATAGGGGACATTACAGCAATAAATATTTGAATGTATTAATATGAAGCAAATTACATAGTAGCTGAAGATGAAAATGACTGTTGTTGTGTACTCATCATAGTCTTAACCATCTGTGGCTCTTTTAGCACTTATGAGGCCTTTTGTGTTTTAGAAGGCCATCTCTAGGTTCTAACTTTTCTTAATTTCGTCACATGCTGTCTGATTCATTATTATTATGTTATTTACTGTTTCAGGCTCAGCTATCCCCGATTCAGGGTTTTCTGTATTTTATCCATTTAAATTTATGCCAGAACTACACGGAATTAATTTTTCCACTATAAGGGGACTCTAAAACTTAATCTTTTCTTGTCTTATTAACATCAAAATTCATTACATATTATCACTTTTCCATTCCAAGGTTACTGTATTCAAAATTTCAATAACAAACTTTTCCTTCTGAGATTTCTTTAGGACATAAATTATTTATCCTTGGTGCTCGCAATGTCAATAACTTGGAGCTAGAAAAGTGGAATCAACTCGAACAAATGGTGCCTGTAACCGGTACTGGTGGAAGCAATCATGATACTTGTTTGATTATGTTTATGTACTGAACATAACTACTTTACTAGTAAAGTTTTGTCGCACACCCATTTGATTTGGCAGCCCTTAAAGAAATAAATGTTGAAAATGTCTTGTGGGCGAGTCAAATTACATTCTTGGGGCTCTGTCTTTGATCATATATTCTCTCACTCTCGTCCCCCTTATCAAATACGTTTTCATTGTGTTGTGGGCCAATGATAATGGCGATGGTAACGTTCTTATATAGGCCTAACACCCAAATTTGTTTACGCAATAAATTCTTCTCTCAATGTTTTCTAACTCTATACTTTTGGTAAATTGCAGGTGGAACATTTGCTTTGTATTCACTGATTTGCTGCCATGCCAAAGTTAGTCTGATACCCAACCAACAAGAGGAAGACCATCAGCTATCCTCATATACGCTTGAAGTGCTTCGCAAACAACCCAACAGAGCCACCAAGATAAAGGAAAGTTTAGAAACGAGTACGGCTGCCAAGAGAACTTTGTTAGTTCTTGCCCTTGTGGGAACCTCCATGGTTATTGGAGACGGCGTCCTCACCCCTTGCATCTCTGGTATAAGCCCATCAAATTATATTTCACACACCTTTTTCACAGTTGTATGAAACTGCAATAACACTTTCTTGTTTATTTTTTAGTTCTGTCGGCAGTGGGAGGGATCAAGACAGTGGACAAGTCGCTTAGCCAGGGTGAGTATTCTACCTCTACTTCTGCACAGTGGGATAATTAATTTCGGCTTACGAAGACGGGTATGGTAATTAATTTATATTTTCTATTTTGCAGATGTGGTTGTGATGATCTCCGTGGCTATTTTAATTCTTCTCTTCTCCGTTCAGAGTTTGGGAACGGATAAAGTCGGTTACATGTTCGCCCCTGCCATTTTAATATGGTATACGTTTATAGGATTGATTGGCATGTACAACTTGGCTAAACATGACACCGCTGTCCTTACTGCTTTCAATCCCATCTACATCATTCACTACTTCGGCAGAGATTCGAAACGGGCCTGGATTTCTCTAGGAGGAATCGTTCTTTGTATTACAGGTATATATTATGATATTATACAATTGTTTATTTCCCTTCAATTTGATAACCTTTATGATGTAGATGATTGAGTAAAACTGTATTTATTAATATGCAGGAACTGAGGCCATGTTTGCAGACCTAGGCCACGTTTCAGTTCGATCTATTCAGGTACCCTCAACTGAACTCTATTCAATATAGCTAGCTCTTAAAGTTTTGTTCAGTTTTATGTTATATTAACTTGGCCTCGTGGAAAATTGTTCAGATTGCGTTTACAGGATTAGTCTATCCATGTTTGCTATTTGCGTATGTGGGGCAAGCTGCATACCTTAGAAGGTTTCCAGAAAATGTATTGGACTCCTTTTATAAGTCAATTCCAGGTAACGAAAGTGAGAGCTGAGGATGTTTATTTGTAATTATTTGTAAATGTTTTTTATTGGAGTTGTGTGTGAGATTCAGGTCCTTTGTACTGGCCAATGTTTGTTGTGGCGGTGGCGTCTTCAATCATAGCAAGTCAGGCGATGATATCGGCCACATTTTCCATAATAAAGCAGTCGATGTCGATGGGATGTTTTCCTCGTGTTACAGTGGTCCACACATCTCCAAAATACGAAGGGCAGGTGTACATACCTGAGGTCAACTACATTCTCATGCTCGCCTGCGTAATTGTCACCGCCTCCTTCAAAGACACCACCCATATTGGCAACGCCTATGGTACTTATTACGTCATAATAATAATATTGGTGGCAATGCATACCTTATTTAGAGCGCGTAATTAACCGGTTGAAGTTGATGTGCAGGCATAGCTGTGGTTGCAGTGATGATAGTCACCTCGGCCTTCCTGTCGCTTGTAATGCTAATGATATGGCAAACTCGGCTGGTAGTGGTAGTCAGTTTCTTGGTTGTATTCGGAGCGATAGAATTTACCTTCTTCTCAGCAGTGCTGTGGAAGTTTAGGGAAGGAGGATATCTTCCTTTAGCTTTTGCAACAGTATTATTGTTTGTGATGTATGTGTGGCATTACGTCCACGCAAGGAGATACGCTTACGAAGTGGAGCAGAAAATGTCAGCAGAATATATCTCAAGGTTGGGATCTGATCTGGGTGTGAGCAGAGTTGCAGGCATGGGGCTCCTCTACACAGAATTGGCACAAGGGATCCCGGCTATATTTTCCCATTTCATGACAAACCTCCCTGCCATCCATTCTATAGTAATATTTGTATGTTTCAAGTATCTACCGGTGAACACTGTTCCTGCGGAGGAACGCTTTTTATTTCGACGGGTGGGTGAGAGAGAGCACAAGATGTACAGGTGTGTTGCCAGGTATGGCTACACCGATACTCCCAACGGCAGCCTCGACTTCGAAAACCTGGACTGTTGGAAAGCATGAAGGAGTTTTTACAGTCAGAGTACTCGTTCACGCGTAATTCCGATTTGAACGAGGAAGAAGAATGGTGCGTGGACAACACCCAGATTAGTTTGGAGGAGGAATTAAGTTTGGTAGAACAAGCGAGGGCATCGGGCGTGGTGTATTTGCTTGGGCACAGTGAGGTGAGGGCCAGCAAAGATTCTAGCTTGCATAGTTTTTCAATGATGGAAATTCAGCAGAGTTAGGAATAAATTAGTTTTATTGATGATTGACATTTTTTTCACCACCTATACCTCTCTTTCAGCAGCTTATCTTTGACATTGTGTTCTATCAGGGTAAGGACCTTGTGATTGCACACGTTGGTGATTCTCGGGCTATTATGGGAACAATTTCTCCCAATGGCAGTTTGTCAGCCATTCAGTTGACAATTGATATGAAGGCAAACTTGCCTGGTAGGCCTTCTATCTCTTTCAAACAAATGGGTAATGACTGAATAGAAATCATATGTTACTGATTGAATACGGAGCCTATGTTAATGTATAGCACATAATTGCACACCATAGTACATAAAATATACAATACATTTTTGCATTGCACCCATCTTAGTGTCCATCTTGTTAAATCCATATGCTACTCTAAGACAACATGGAAACTTGTATGTCGTATCTCTTGGTTGACATAGTACAGATGCCATTGGTCACCATTGTCACCATTTACACCATTGGACGTTGAATAGTACAGAGTGCCATTGGTCACCATTTACACCTTTTCTTTTGAAAATTGTGCCTAGCCTTGATCTTAGATCGGACAAGACTTTATCATTTGAAATGGATTCTTCTGTAGGTGCAAGCTCCAGCCCACTATCCTGCACTTCAATCAAGAGATCTCCAAGCTCTATTGGAACATCATGTATTTCTTCTTGAGTGTCAAAATTCACAAGCACCCTGCTGGCTCCTGACATAGAGAGCTGTCCTTCCCTCACAGCAGACTCCAAATTTTTATGAAGGATATTCACTTTCATGGCAACACGCTTCAAATCAACAGGGGTCCAGTCCTTGGTTGCTATCTGGGCAGTAACAAGCTTCAAATCTCTCAAGAAGGAACGTCCATTCTGATAGGTATGGTCTAAATCTTCTTCCACAGTTAAAGCCATTTCAGACAGACTTTCTTGATAATATTCTTTTCGGGTGAAAGAAGGCATTGCAGCAAGTTCAACCATTCCTCCATACATCTTTGTTAGAAAGTTTTCATGGGATCTTTTACGAATTTGTAACAGCTTTACAGGAAACTCATCTTATACTTATAGCCTTCCCTGATTCACGTTTTCTACAGTGCTTTTTCCGGAGCCACTCCTACCAACCATGGCTACAGTTTTCCCCGCCGGAATGTTGAGCGAAAACCCACTGAGAATGGACATTTCGGGTCTGGATGGGTACGAAAAACTCACGTTTCGTAGCTCCACTTGACCAGTGACTGTGGACGGTGTAGCTCCAGTAGAATAATTTCTGTCAATTTTAGGCCTGTGCTCTATGGTTTGGAAGATATTCACTGTAGCAGATTTTGCCTTGGCAAATGCCGTCAGACTGGGAGCCGATTGCCCCAGTGCCCTGCAATTCACACACAGAAAATTACTACCCTTTCAAACACGGCCTAAAAATTTAGAGATAAAAGGTAACCATGCCACATACAATCCACCAATGACGACAGAAAACGTTGTAGCTATTGCCGATCCTCCCTTAGTATCATGATACCTCACAAGCAATCCTCCATACCATAGCAGCAATGCATAACAACAAAATATGATGCAATAAGTCGATCCCATTCCGATTCCCTTCACCACTCCGCTTCTGTAACCGATCTTCTGAGCGACCTTCAACGCCGCAGAATAAGCTTGCATAGTTTTCTCCTCGCCAACGAACGAGAAAACCGTGCGAATTTGAGCCAATGCCTGCGAAATGCCATTCCAATTGTCTCAGAAACAAAATAAAAATCTAAACCCAGTTCAATTCATGAATCCAGGCATTAAAATAGAAGACTTATATATACCTGCTCTGCAATGTTGCCGGCCTCTGCATAAGCGTCCTGGCTCTTGGATGAAAGCTTTGTAAATATTATGGTGTGAACGGCTCCAACCACAGCAATAAGTGGCACCACCGCAACCGTCAGCAAAGCAAGCTGCCACACTGTAGTGAATCCCACCACAAATCCAGCTACAAACGTTGCCATATAATGGATGAAATTTCCCATCTGCAGATATTATTGCAGAATTTCAGTAAAATACCCACTGTTATTAGATTGATACACGTTTTCTATCTCCTTGTCAAGATGAAAGTCCTGAGATGTAACATATCAGATTTCCAGTTAATCTCAAGTATCTACACTAGTTTAAAAGGTAACAAAGCCAAGTAAAACATGCAAATCAAAGCAGAAAATGAAGAGAAGATACATAATGACTTCCGGCCTACCTTTTTATTGAAGTTCGTTAGATTACTGATAGCTGCATTAAGGACAGAGAGAAGCATGTCCTCTTGCTCTGTCCTCTCAAAGCTCCCCAGTCCTTCAAAGTCCATAAGTACATAAAGGCATTTTGCATCCAATCGAATTGTCATCCATACCCCATCTGTACATATGCCCCCAGCTACATCGAGAAGAGATCCAGATAGATGATTTAATAGGTATGACTTACCATTACTTTGTAAATATGACTTCACATTAAGCTTAACAATGTTCTTGTACTGTTAAACAGATAATATACTTTGTGTCTTATTCCTGTGATTTCCTATATGCATTACTATTGTATCATTAATTAGGATCATGAAGAATATCTTGAAGCTGGTGCCGAAGTCTTAATAACAACATCGTACCAGGGCTGTGCTTATGATATGCATTATTCATACATTCTTATATGTTTGTTCACTTTTTTTGCCTTCATCTTGGCACCTCTTCATTCATGTGATATTTATGGGGATTTGATTGTTTACAGGTAACAATTCATGGGATTTGATTGCTGTCGATGGAGAGACAATTGCTCAAAAAGGAAGTTGCTCAAAATCGAAGTTAAGAAAAATAACTTCAAAGTAGCACTAGGGAATCATATGGATCACTTGAAGTTTGGTGGAGAGAAGGTGCTAATATTGTATATCAAGGGTTAACGGAATTCAGACACCCTTTTGTATTTTTTCATTGTATTTCAAGGGTTAACGGAATTCAGACACCCTTTTGTATCTTATCTTATTTGATATTAATAAAATATTTGTGGACCCATTATTGGGCACAATATTTAAATCAAATTGTTGTTAATTTATAATATTAATTACTAGACCACTTCGATATCATAGATGATATGTAACTTCGTTGATATTTGGTTATTATGTAGTTTTAAAATTCATATTTTTCATTCTTTAAATTCATATCGTCTCTAGAGAGACAATAAAAATTGAAATTAGTATTGTCTCCAGAGAGACAAAATGTTAGTATTCGGTATTGTCTCTAAGGAGACAATAATGATATTGTCTCTAGAGAGACGAAAATGATATTGTCTCTCAAGAGACAAAATATGTATCAATCATTATTGTCTCTTGAGAGACAATAATTAGAGACAATATTAGAGACACCCGCTTTGAGACAATAATAGAGACGATATGCAACTTTTTTATTGTCTCTATTTGAGACAATTTAGTCAAATTTTGTCTCTATTAATGTCTCAAATGACCCCCCCTTGTATAACCTCTCTTGTTTGCTACAAAAGTATCAATTTCTCATCTTTGTTACATTACACTTCAGCAGAATTTTGAAATGGACTGATTTTTTCCAGCTCATGGCTTTGATATCAAATTGAAGGATGGTAAGGAGGAAAACAGTTTTAAAAATGCAAATCAAGCCTTATTACAGTCCAGAAAATGTTTTTCATCACTTAGGTTCTTTTCAACTTCATTACTATATGGTAAAAATATCAACACACATAAATGTTATAGTTTTTATGGAAATTTTTATTTTCCAACAGGTTATCAAAAGGTCGAATAAAAATATTTAATTATGAGTGCTAGGATTTTTGAAGGATTTTTCCACAATACAAAATATCCCCTTGCATGCACGTACTAACGTATTTAATTCAAACATTCTTCCAATATTGATGTAAACTTCTCAAAAAATATCACAAGTGATTGCTGCCAAATAGTTAAGGGAAGTGAGCTAAAGTAAATGATATTTCCAACAAAATCTATATCTGTAGCTGAAATAAATCGTTTTAGCACATCTTGTCCTCTAAATGATAGCTACAAATTTGAATTAGCAACACAAATGTTGTTCAATATCCATGTGGAAGAAAACTATTTCTCAACAACATAAATAACGAAATATAATCCTTTCGAAAAATCAGAAGTACACTTTGCATCAGTCAGGTATTTCGTTCAAAAATAGGAAAATATGCATCATATGCTTATTCCAGACATGAAACATATTAAAAAAACGCATATAAAGAAACTTGTTGCGTTGAAGTCTAGCCCTGCATTGTCCTATATATTTATAATGTAGTTAAAACTAATCATTGCCTGAGAGTTTAGTTTATGCCTTACGTACATGTTCATTATTGAGTTAAAAAATATCATATAAAATATTTCAATTTTTTTAATAAACCCAAGTATAGGATGCATATAACTAGAGATGACCTTCTGTTCATTCGAACCCAAAATTGTGTGTAGCAACATGAACCCCTTTATCATCTCATCTCATATGGGCGATCTCACAATGAATGTTATATAATAATGTATTATAATACCATACTTGCAAAGTTTATTTAATTATATCGACAATTTTTATTCAAAAAAAAGTATGTAAAGATTCAATATTTCACTTATTGATAACATAACCGATTATACAATTGATACTGATAACAAAAGTTTCAAATAAAAATACAGTTGTGAAGTAAAATTAAAATTAAGATAAATCAACACTAAAAAAAATATACAAAATATTTTGTGTTATAAGTGACTACATAGTGTGATACTTAAATTGGGTAGTAAACATGGTTTGATTCTTAGATTTTGTTGTTAATTATTGTATTTGGTTTTTGTAAGTATTACCTTTGTTACAATTTGCAAGCAGTTGACATTATTGACCTCACTTGGAAAGATTGATACCATATATCATTCTCGAAAAGAAAAATGTTTATACTCATGTCATACCAAATGATATAAGAGTCCATGCACCTTATACAATCAGTTTTTAAAGTAGCTCTTTATATGTAAAGTTTACATAAGGCCTGAACAATATAAATGAATTATTAGATACAAGTGTATTAGCATATATAAATTACGTGCATCGTTATAAAATCTTTATCATCTAATTGAGATATATAAAAAGACATGGAAAAGAACAAAAGTAATTAACAACAGATATTATAATTTTCAACATTTTTATTATTAACATATAAAATACAAATCAATATTATGTTTGCAGATTGATCTTTATAGATAAGGTAGGCTCAGTCTTAGTTCTCCCGTTGCTAATTATGATTTTATATGACTATACCATAACCTTTTTACTTGGTTGAGACCATATAGGGATTTTTTTAATGTACAATTTTTTTTTCTCTTCTCCATAGACTTCATATCCAAGTGCATGTATCATGAAACTTCTTCTAAAGTAACTATTTTATATATCTCCCTCCCCGGGGTAAATATAGACAAACGGAAGAATATGGAAATCAAAGAAACTCAAAACCCAACATTTATTTTATGCTGCAAGTCACGCCCAAGGCATAGGTTGGAGGCGCGAAGCACAAAGTGTCAACATGGAAAAATTCGTGCCCAAGGTGCAGGATGGAGGCGCAAAGCACAAAGTGTCGACATGGAAAAATTTGCGCTCAAGGCACAGGTTGGCGGTGCAAGGCACAAAGTATCGACATGGAAAAAGTCACGCCCAAGGCGCAGGATGGAGGCGTAAAGTACAAAGTTTCGACATGGAAAAATTCGCGCCCAAGGCGTAGGTTGGAGGCGCAAAACACAAAGTGTCAACATGGAAAAATTCGCGCCCAAGGCGCAGGATGGAGGTGCAAAGCACTAAGTGTCAACATGGAAAAATTTGCGCCCAAGGCGCAGGATGGAGGTGCAAAGCACAAATTCTCGACATGAAAAATTCACGCCCAAGGTGCAGGTTGGAGGCGCAAGGCACAAATCAGTCAACATGGAAAAATTCACATCCAAGGCATAGGATGGAGGCACAAGACACAAAGTGTCGACATGGAAAAATTTGCGCCGAAGGTGCAGGTTGGAGGCGCAAAGCACAAAGTGTAGACATGGAAAAATTCGTTCCCAAGGCACATGATGGAGGCGCAAGACACAAAGTGTCGACATGGAAAAAGTCACGCCGAAGGCGCAGGTTGGAGGCACAAAGTGTCGACATGGAAAAATTCGCGCCCAAGGCGCGGGTTGGAGGAGCAAAGCACAAAATGTCAACATCACATTTTCAACACCTATGGTGCACTTAAGAGTATGTTGACATGAGGATGTATGTACCGAGGCACATCTTCACGAGGTGCAACATTTTGAGCGTTGACACCCCCCGATAGAAAGCAAACCCTGACGTAGATATTCAAATGGCCATAACTTTTCACAGGGAGCTCAGATTCATGCAAGGTTGGACTTTTCAGAAATCTTACAAGGTCCTCTATTCAACTACGACTGGATATATTTAATTGGGTGAGAAAAATTTCTTCAAAAATATAAAATATAATTCGCCATTTTTTGGGTTTGCTAGGGTTCTCACCTACCGCCATAATGAGATGAATTAAATACACTCTCGAGGTGGTTGGGGTGGATTAAGGAGGGGCTTCTTTCTAAAGGTTGAACATTCTTGTTTTGTCCCTCCCTTCTTCTCTTTGGCAAGTGAATTTGTGAAGTTCAAACCCCCCATCTAAAACTGTAATGCAACTTTTCCTCTTGGAATTTTATAGTGTATTGTATCAATCTTTGGAGTAAATAATGCATGTCTGTGGATGATTCTCAACCCTCTTTGTGTTCATTTGCATCTTTCAGATCTTTCACTGCAAATTTTGGTTATCAGTGCATGATCTTGCATTACATTTTAATGGTTTGTGTTTATTGGCAAGACAGATGTTTCTTCATTCCTCGGTGCATCACCTTTATTAGTTTAGGTTTATTTTTATGCATCTTTTTACCCTGTCTCCTTCACAAGTTAGATTAGGTTTCTGAGTAAACCCTTTGCATTTTCATGTGTGCATCTGAATAGAGGAATAGAAACCAGCCTTCATTCGAAGAGCTTTCCCGATTCACAAGGTCCCACACTTGGGAAAAGCTCCATGTTATGCAATCACACTAAGAGTCTCAACCCATCGAGTTGCAAACATTCAGGGGTGTTGTGATTTGTCTTCAATAGTAACATTAATAAAATATGTAGTGCCCACTTCTCTTTGACACTTATTATATTTTGATAACGATTATTGTTGACTATAGACATGGATATTATTTTGGTTTAGCATAATGCTAGATGATAGAGATATTCTGACTATTGGTGGATTGTCAGTTATAATATGAATTGTGTGGATTCTTAGAGACATAGAGATTCATTTTATATTGATGATGATGATGTGTTGTTAGCATATATATTTACTGACATTCAGAATTCTCGTCATGTTGACTATGATTAAGCATTTGAACTAATCTCATGATTTCGTAGATATCGATGAAATAGTAGAATTGAGATGTTGGGGAAATTATAGACAAATGATAGCATTTTTTAGTTTAGATGATGATTTAGTTATATGAGGATGTTTATTGATGGATGTGCATATATTTTATCTTTGATACATTTGATGCAGCCATGAGGCTGAAGGAGGTATTGTGTGATTTTGCAAGTAATTTTATTACAAGAAACAAAAGGGGATTATGAGACCAATGACAGGGAAATAATAGATGGATAAAACGACGGTCACCACGACAATTTGGGTAATGTTTGATGTTTTGTTAATTAGTTTATTAGGGGGTTCCCATGGGGGATGACCTCCAAATGTGACTATGGGCTATGAGTGTAATTCTTTCCCTTTTCTTTTATTTATTGTGGAGTATGTGATTTTCTTTTGTGATGTAATTCATTTAATCTTTTTTTATTAATGTACCTTAATTAAGTGGAGTAATCATGTTTATTAATTTATTTGGGTATGTGCCAAAATGGATCATTTATTAGAGTAGTTGGTCTTTTGGATCCTATGATTTAAGTTGAGTGTTATACAAACTTCCTTGGTTGGGAAATTCGGATTTGGGCTTTAGGGCCATTTTTGGAGGCTTGTGGGACAAGTTAAGCTTGTCTCATACCTCTTAATTTCTCTTACCACCTATTCCTATGGGTTGGGGTGTAAAACATACACCCGTTATGTGTTATGTAAGGAAAAAGGTGACATTTATTGCACTTTTTTTACATGAGTTATAAATTATGTCCTTAGGGGGTGTGGTTTTGGGTTGTGTGTGTAAGAGGCTTGTAACTTTTGTCTACCACAAATTTATTTTGCCTTGGGGTTGAGTTTGACTTGTGAGGTAGAGTTGAGGATAACTAATGTGGCATCCTACATCTAGCCACCTCACCCTCATCTCCTATTTTTCTATATATACAAGTTTATTTGTTTATTTGGGGGTTACTTCATTTAATTGTGCATGTGTATTTTTGAAGTTACAGAGTTTTTTTAGTTCTTGTTGAAGTCTAGGAGATTTTTGGAGTTGAATTGAGCTTGAAGGAACTTGGAGTGTGATTATTTTATCAATTTCTTACCATGGAAAGCTAGGAACTACAACCTTGTTTTACTTGTTTTCTTTTATATGTGTGCATTGCATGGAATTGAATGGTTTGTGTGCTTGTTGGGATCATTGACAGAATTCCCAAGTATGGTGTAAGAGAAGGCTATGGGGATATTCTATTATAGTGGAGCACAAGATTATTGTTTCATATTTGGGGGAAGTTGGGTTGGGTTCCCCACCATTGATAAGATAAATACTTTCTTTCTGTACTTGTTTCTTTTGAGGGAGACATAAGAGAATGTAGGGAGGCATAAGATAATGTGGGAGGAATAAGAGGATCTTGAGGGATGCATAAGAGCTTTGTAGGGGTTTTAAGTTATGTTTTGGATGGTTTTAAGGTGGGCACCTAATCCCATTGGGAGGCATAAGTGATATCCCGATAGTTCCTTACTCCATTGGCTTTGAGTTTTCAAGCCTTGCGTATTTTGAAAGTTGCATTCTTGTGATTGTTATCTTTTTGATTGAATGTGTGTTAAATGGTTGTGAAAATGTGTATTTTGATGTTAAAGCATTGTGTTAGTTTCTGTGGGTTGTCTCCATTTCATATTGCACTTTAGTTGGGGCTCGGGGGCTAATTAGGAGGATAAATTCTTCTCCTCATTGGATTACTGGTTTGGTAGAGAGTCTTTCATACTCCCCCATATTTTTTGTCGTGATTAAAGTGAAGAAAAATGGTGGATCTCTTGTTGAATATTTTGAGCTTTGAGAATTTGTAGAAGTCAAAAAAGGAAATCCTTCATTGTTGAAACTTTTCTTGTCATTCCCTCTTAAGGTGGAAGGCTATTAATCTTGCATTTTAAAGAAAAGTTGTATTGTATGTTTTATTTATGAAGTTGTAATGTATTATTGAGAAGAAAAATTTTACATTGTAAGAAAATGAGCTACACTTAAAAGAAAAGGGAAATTTCATTGTTACTTGTAGGAGTTTGCATTATTGTAAGAATGAAGGGAGAACTTGGAAGTTGTAAATCATTAATAATGGATGCTTTGGAAATCTCAATTGTGATATAGTTTCTTGTGATTTCCTTGAATAAATAGTTATGGTTATAATGGAAGAATACACTAAGTTATAGATAAGTGGAGAATTTTTCATTGATCGTGGAGGTACATAGAGTATTCCCTTAGGGAGTACTAGCATGAGGCCACATCTTTTCTAGTCATGTGGTAGCATATGTTGGGGGCCCGAGAAGGATGATAATTTCTTGCGTACTGATTTTTGTGCACCTGGTGCTAGGGTTGAACACAATAATGTCACTATGTTATATGTCCTCTTGAGTGAGACATTTGGATTACATTCATAAGTGTCACCTTGTAGGTAATTATGTTATGTTTTTTATGTGTGTTACAAAATTTTTGGAGTACCTGATTTACTTATATATGTTACATTTTAAAAATAATTATATTTGTACATGTACATGCATTGATATTACAGCACGCGGGAGGCACATCTTCATCTCGACAACAGGAAGAAAGCACCATGCATACACATACATTCACAGAGGTAATTTAGAATGTTAATTATGTAAAAATTTCACATACATGTGTATATATATATATATATATATATATTTACATGTATATATATTGGTTTTGAAGTCAAATATATGTATGTTCTTGTATGTCCATTTAACTTACATGATATACATGTTTGATAAAGATGTTGACTTCACTAGTGTTGGGTTTTAGATTTGGACTTGGGTGAAACCACAGTTAGGGGACAAAAAATCCCTCCTCTTTAATGGGAGAGGTTCCCCTTATCGAAATTAGTAAAGACTTATATACATATACATAACTTTCATCATGTGGATTTCTGATACTTTAAGATATTTCATGCCAAAATGTCATCAATACAAAGGGATCAGAAGAATGGAGGTGGAAAGGGTGGAAGGAAGAACAACAATACTTTCTGGATATATATATTTCAGAGTATAACCTTACTTGTATTGAAATAGAAAAATGTAGAATGAGATCATTCAACTTCACAATATGTATAAATCTTCAAACACAAAGTTCCAGAGATCATATACATAAGAACACAAGCTTTCTTTCCATGTAGAGATGAACAATCCACTAATTAAGAACTAGAAAAGAAAGAGAATAGTAGAGGAAAAATAAGAAAAACATTTATGTATTGAGCAATTTCAATTTCTTACAATCTTCTCAAAAATGCCATGAACCCGTATACAATGGCAAAGCATGTTTTTATAACAAACCTATTTCATTTTTTTTTCTTTTCCTCAAGGGAAATAATATCCTAATAGGATCAAGTTTGTTGGAGATCCATTTGGAAAGAGACAGGAAACAAGAATGCATTCATGGAAAATGCAAATTCCCTAATAAGGGGAAAATCATTATTTCAAACATGATTTCTTTTGGGCAGAGATGAATGGTGGTTTCCTTATCTATTTTCCCTCATCATGATCTCTTTGTAACTATCTCCAAAACATTCGAGTGCCCATTTGGCACATTTTTACTTTTTTTTTCCCTGCAAGAACACAAGAAAATCTGCCTCTTCTAAAATCCATCATATCCCTGTTAAAAATGTTGATATTTCTCCAAAACATGCCCAAACTACATTTACACAAACAATGACAGAGAGAAAAAAAGTAAAGACAAAAAATGATGCACGTTCATCCATTATAAAGATCGAGCCAAAAATGGTGATGAAAGATCAGATGCATATGTAAATAAGCCATTTTCCCTTTCTTTTACCTCAAAATCAAGACCGTACACATGTTGAAATCCAAGGGACAATGAACTAGGTGGAAAAAATATGTTTCCCAACATTTGGGAGAAAAGGCACGATTTCTCAATTTTCTCCGCAGCTTCACCAAAGGCTAGACACATGGTGTTATCCTATTGGATGAGAAAAAAAATCCAAAACAACCATTTTGAGCCTTTTGGGAAAAAATCACAAAATCTCAAATTTCCTCGTGGGTCCGCCCTTATAATTTAACTAGAACATGTGTCGGGATCTGATGGGCTACGATGACATGGCTCAATTCACGACATTTTGATCATTAGGCAGAAAAACTCATTTTTCTCCACGGGTCTGTGGGTCAACCATCTCGATGACACTTGGTTGCTTCTGCTTCATTGCAGGTCCAAAGGGAGGATGAAGAAACTTGAACTTTTAACTCTTTGGCAAATAGTGCGAAAACAAAATTACTCCCGCTAACCCGTAACCCTGAGGAAACGTGTCATAATCTAAGGGCTTATGGAATTTATTTCTCCATTTCTCCACGTGGGCCTGTGGGTCATTTTGGCCAACTTATCCCTTTGGAAAAAAAGTGCAAAAACTAAAAAGAAACCCATAGATCCGCTAACCCGCCAAAGGGAAATTTAACCACATAAGTCTTCCGAGCCATAACTTTCTAAATACAAGGATTTAAGGGGACTTCTTGATCTTTCTGGAAAGGGGGAGATATTTCCCATGTAATGGATACATTTTTAAAATTCCAAAATCTCCTAGTAATTACAAAATTTAAAAATATCCTCTTTTGAGCATACTTCAAAGGCACCAACTCAAAATTTAACATTTTTTAAACTTGAAAAATGGAGGGAAATTCAAGGGTGACAACAAATAGATCCATCTGAGGATGAAATGGATTGGAATGAAAAACAAGGAAAGATCAAGAACCTTAGAAAACTTTTTGAAAAGAAGACCAGTACTTTATCCATTGGGAAACAGAGTCACAAACAAGCTCAAAACAGAAGGGGAGCACACACTTAACAGGAAAAGAAAATAAGACAAAAACCAAAGGAAAACAAAGCAAAGGGAACGCGTACAAAATATAAAAATGACTCCCAAGTCACTAGGATTTTAATAAATTCAAGTTTTTCCCACTATAAAGAAGTGGGAGAGAATAACCATCCATGTAATCCAAGTAGAAATAATTCTCACCAGCAAGATGTCTGATTTTGAATGGGTCCATCCAAAGAGAATCAAACTTACCATGGTTGTCCCTTCATTCATGTCTTTTTTCCCAAAGAAGAACACAATCTCCCACTTGGAAAGTTCTAGACTTAGCCTTCTTTTCAAATAGAGCTTTTACATTGAGTTGGTGAACTGATATCCTATCAATGACCTGTAATCTATCTTCATCCAGCCTCTGAAGGTACATAATCCTTTTGTCTAATGAGATGGAAAAACTAGCATCCTCAATGGCCTTCATCAAGTGCAAGGTTGGTAGTTCCAACATTACTGGTAGCTGAGCATCAATTCTATATACCACTTGGAAAGGAGACATTCCAATGGCTCTCTTAGGTGTAATTCTATTAGCCCATAAAGCATCATATAGTTTCTTATGCCAATTCCTCTGAGAGTCATTTACAAGCTTCCAGACAATTTTGACTAAGTTCATCTTCATTGATTCAGCTTGCTCATTCCCTTCCAGATAATAATATGAAGAGTGTGCAAGGGAAATGCCATTGCCATAGCAAAAATCAGTCATTTCAGAAGAGGAGAAGTTTGAAGCATTGTCAGTGAAAATCTTGTTTTGTATTCCAAACCTTATTAAGATATTCTCCTTGATGAAATTGTAAACAACCTTTAAAGTAGTACTTTTGACTGGAATGGATTCCACCCACATGGTGAAATAGTTAGTGGCAGTCGAAACATGAGTGTGTCTAGCACTTGAAGGTGGATTGAGTGTGCCACTAACTCTAAAACCCATTGTTGAAAAGGCTATTCAATCACTACTAGTTTGAGAAGTAGAGAAACCAATTTAGGTCTTCCATCAAAGGTTTGGCATGCTTCACATTTACTTACCCACTCGGATGCATCTCTGAATAATGTGGGCCAATAATAATGAACATGAAGAATCTTGTGGGATTTTACAATAGAAGAGAAAATACGCCCACAAGACTTATAATGGAAATCTGAGAATAATCTCTTTTGTTGTTCCTTATCAATGCATTTCAAAAACCTTCCATCAATACCACGTTTAAGCAATGCATTTTCCCACAATACATATTGAGAAGATCTCAATTTGATGGTTCTTTTCTTCTTGGTAGTCAAATGGGATGGGCATTCCCCATAAGTGAGGAAGTCTACAATGTTAACATACCACTCATTAGTTGAGTTGAGGAAATGAACAAGAGGAGTATCAACATCGTCCTTTAACAATTTGGCATACACCCCTTCTATAATCAGCTCACACAAGCCCTTCCCTCTAACCAATTTGGTGGGTTTTATGTCAAGGTCATACTCCTGAACTTTGGCTACCCAATTTTCTCTTGGTCCCAAATTCTTTCTATGTTAGAATGGATTTAACAGTTGTACCAGGCATAAGAACAATAACATGGGAGTTGAGGATATACAAATGAAACTATTGCACTGCCTTAACCACTGCGAAAGCATGTTTCTCCATCATGGTGTACTTCAGCTCATGGGATTTCAAAATATAACTCATGAATGCTATGGGGAGCTCATGACCTTCATTATTTCCTTGGGTTAACACAACAGCAAGAGTGTATTTGGTGGCATAGAAATAAATAGTAAAGTCTTTACCAAATCTGGGCATGCCAAGATTGGCGTCTTTTCTATAGCTCTCTTAATGCCTTCAAATTCAACTTTGCCTTTAGAGGACTATAACGAATTAGAAAAAAAATATGAGGAAACAATTCCTCAAACCATAGCAGTGGGAAACTATATAACATAATTATACTTGCAGAAATATAAAAACATAAATGAATAATGCACAAAAGAAGAAAAGACAAGATTTATCATGGTTCACACAATGTGGGCTACGTCCACCAAGAACTTGCTTAGATTTTATTATTAACAAGAGTAAAACAATTCTTATAGTCTTCTCTCAGTTATGAACTCACAACAGAATTCCAAAGATGCTAAACCACATTTAAACCACAATTGACACCTAATTGCATAACCTTGATCACTCCTGATCACCTCTTGATCTCTAAGACTCAAGACCTCTTGAACACTCGAGATATCTTCAAGATACCCAAACACCTCTATTTATAAAATTAAAATCCTCTCAAGAAGCCATAAATCTGACCCTAGAAGATTGAAAGTCGTGATCTTTCAACTTCCCATGGCTGGAAAAAATAGTCTTTACGTTGACATCTAGTTAGCAGCATGTTAAAAACAACGTCACATCGACGGCACAACAACATCATAGAAAACGACTGCAAAATTCTCCTGAAGTATCTAAACTTAACCATTCGAGCTCCAACACTTCAACACTGATTCAAGAAGACCAAAAACAGGCTCCACACCCCAACAATATCCCACTTGGAGACTGTTTCCACTGAGAAATTTTTTTAACCCTTCATTCTCAACCATGAAGTCCAATCAAAGTTAAACATAACTTCAACTTATCCCTTGTGACCACCTTGGTCATCATATCCATAGGATTGTGACTGGTATGAACCTTTTCTAGCTTCAAATTATCTTCTTCCAAAGTTTTCGTGATGAAATGATATCTCAGCTGAATGTGATTTGTCCTAGAGTGGAAAGCGGAGTTCTTCACCAAATGTAAAGTGCTCTGACTATCACTGTGTAGTCTCGCATCTCCCTGCATATGACCTAACTCATCAAGCAATTGTTGTAGCCAAATCATCTCCTTCCTTTCCTCTATGACAACAACATACTCAGCCTCTGTGGTTGAAAAAGCCATAACCTTTTATAACCGTGAAATCCAACTCACTGCTTTATCACCAACCATAAATACATAACATGTCATGCTCCTCCTGCTATGAAAATATCCTACCATGTCTGAATATACATATCCAAGTAATATAGTGTCTGATACACTGAAACAAAAAGTTTCTCCCATGGTCCCTCTCCAATACCGAAAGATCCACTTTACTACCTGTCAGTGCTCTCTACCTAGATCACTCATAAAATTGCTCATTGCTCTCTTTCCCTCGGGTAGCTCCACCAGATCCCAAGTCTAGTTTTCCATAAGAGATATATTCTCTTCATCCATGGCTTGCTCCCACTTCTTCCCAGTATCCACCTGCACTGCTTCCTCAAAGCACTCTAGCTCTCCACTGTTAGTGAGCAATAAATAATTCAAAGATGGAATAAATGACTTAGGTTCCCTTCTTACCCTAGAATACCTTCTCACCTAAAGATTTTGGGGTTCCTTATGAGTAGGTACCTGAACTGGCTATGCCGGAACATGTTGAACCTGAACCAGCCCCTTGGACACCTTATTGTCCGCAATGTCTTGTAAGACTCTGCATTCTTTCTTTGATACCTCTTTTTATTCCTGTAACTAATCTTTATACATGAATTTTTCATTAAAGACAATATCTCTAGACCTAAATATTTTCTTTTCTTTAAGACTCCAAACATGGACACCAAAGTCATCTTCACCATATCCAAGAAAGGTACATTTCTCATACTTAGCCTCTAACTTGGTCCTATCATCTTTATCAATGTGAAAAAATACCTCACATCTAAATACTCTAAGAAATGAGTAATCAATTTTCTTACCAGACCAGGCCTCCTCAGGTATACCTCCATCCAAGGCCATAGAGGGTCCTCTGTTAATGAGATAAATATTTGTGCTTACTGCTTCCACACATAACATGAGTGACAGCCCACATGTAACCTCATGCACCTAGCACACTCCATGATTGTCCTGTTCATTATCTCTAACACTCCATTTTCCCATGGAGTATTTGGAACCATTCTTTACCTACATATCCCATTTACTGAATAATGATCAATAAATTCATTGCTGCAATATTCCCCTCCATTATCCGACCTGAGACATTTCAACTTGAGACCTGTTTCATTCTCATCCAAGGCTTTCCACCTTTTGAAAGTTTCAAACACATCAGATTTATTTCTAATGTAATATACCCAAACTTTTCTAGTTGCATCATCAATGAAAGTGACATAATAACATGAACCACCAATAGAGTTTACCATAGCTGGCCCCCATACATCTGTGTGTACTAACTCCAACTTACCCTCCTTCCTAGTAGGTCCAACCTTGAGGAATCTCACATGCTTCTATTTCCCATAAACACAGTCCTCAAAGAAGTCCAAATTTAACTCCTTTAATCCAGGCAACCTATCCTTTATAATCTTTATGCCCTTACGACTCATATGAATGAGTCTTTGGTGCCACAAAGTTGCATCTCCATTTGCAACAACTAAATTACAATAATCAACACCACTGGTTAAATACAAAGTACCATTTTTCTTATATCTTGCAACCACAAGAGCTCCCTTGGTAACCTTTTAAGAATCCACTGTAAAAATGACTATACAACCATCACTACCCATTTGTCTCGGTGATATCAAGTTTTTCCTCAACTTAGGCACATGCTTGACATCCTTAAGTAGACATGTGTTCCCATTCTACATTTTCACCCAAACACAACCTTTCCCTACTATGCTTCATGGTTCATCATCACCAATATATACATTTCCAAAATCACCTTGAACAATATCAATAAAGTAATGTCTATATGGGGTGACATGGAAAGAAGAACCTAAATCTAACACCCAAGATTCAACAATATTATCTAAAGAAAGAATTAAGGCATCCTAAAAAACATCACCTACTACCACATTTACCTCTTTAGTTTCCTCCTTTTTCTTCTTATCCCGAAGAGCCCAACAATATTTCTTAGCATGACCAACCTTCCCATAGTGCCAACATTCTAACTTACTCTTGGACTTTGACCTTCCACGATCATTCGACTTCCCATAGTTACATTTCCCTATGTTCTTTTGTCTCCCTCTTCTCCACACAGTCAAAGCATTTAAAAAAGTAGAAGAATTGTTGGTGCTCTTCCTTTGCATTTCCTCACTTACAATCACACCTATTACATCCTCAAACTTCAGCTTTGAGTTATTAGAGACTGAATTACTTACATCCATAACCAAGTTGTCCCAACTATCTGGCAAGGAGTACAAAATCAACAAATCCTTAACATCATCATCAAAGTCAATTTTTATTGATTTTAACATACTCACAACTGTATTAAATTCATTCAAATGATCAGCAATAGAACCATTCTCAGACATCTTCATATTAAATAACTTTTTCATCAAAAATATCTTATTAGAGGCAGAGGGTTTTTCATATAACTTCCCCAATGCACTCATGAGACCTTTTGTGGTCTTCTCCTGTGATTTATTGAAAGCAAATGAAGATGCAAGGCATAAATGAATTACCTTGAGCACCTTTCTATGCAATAACTCCTAATCCTCATCTGACATGGCTGTAGGTTTCTTTTCTTTTCCAGCGAAAGGAACATGGAGGTCCTTTTGATATAAGTAATCCTCCATTTGCATCTTCCACAAACAAAAGTTCTACCCATTGAACTTCTCAATCCTCGATCTACCCTCATCTACCATAGCTCCCACTCAATCTAAACTTTCCTTGTGATTTACAACTTCAGCAAAAAACCACCAAAGCTCTGATACCAATTGTTAGGAATTAGAGAACAAATATGCAGAAACAATTCCTCAAACCACAGCAGTAGGAAACTATATAGCAAAATTATACTTGTAGAAATATAATAGCATAAATGAATAATGCACAAAATAAGACAAGACAAGATTTATCGTGGTTCACCCAATGTGGGCTACGTCCACTAAGAACTTGCTCAGATTTTATTATCAATAAGATTAAAATAACTCTTATAGTATTCTCTCAGTTATGAAATCACAACAAAATTTCAAAGATGTTAAACCACATCTAAACCACAATTGACACCCAATTGCATAACCTTGATCACTCTTGATCACCTCTTGATCTCTAAGACTCAAGAACTCTTGAACACTCAAGATATCTTCAAGATACCATAACACCTCTATTTATAGGATTGAAATCCTCCCAAGAAGCCATAAAGCTGACCCTAGAAGATTGAAATTCATGATCTTTCAACTTCCCATAGCTGGAAAAAATAGTCCTGGCGTTGACAACCAATTAATATCATGTTAACATCAATGTCACGGCAACAACACAACAATGTCACAAAAAATGACTACAAAATGCTAATGAAGTCTCCAAACTTAACCGTTCGAGCTCTAGCTCTTCAACACTACTTCAAGAAGACGCAAAACAGGCTCCACACCCCAAAAAGGACTAGCCAAATGTCTGATTTCTCTTCATCATGTGAGTGATTCCCAAAGTAAACTCTGTAAAACAAGGTATGAATCTCCTCAAGAAATTGATTTTGCCAAAGAAAGAGTGCACAAATTTCTTGCTGCTTAGAAGAGGGACCTATTGAATTGCCTGGGCTCTCTCCAGCTCAATCTTGGTCCCCTCCTTAGAGACAATGAAACTAAATTTTTTCCTTTAGTGACACAAAATACTGATTTATTTGGATTCAATGAGATGCCATGCTCTCTACACCTTTGGAGAATTGTTTCAAGGTGTTTGAAATGATTAGTTATGATTTTCGAAAACAGTTAGATCATCAAGGTAAAAAACCATGCACTTTCCCTTGAGGATGCCAAAGGCCAAGTCCATAGCCCTTTGAAAATAAGCACTAGCATTGGTGAGGCCAAATGACATTCTCTTATAAGTGAAGGTGCCCCCAGGAGTGGTGAAGGTGGTCTTATGCTGATCAAAAACATTTACTTCGACTTGATTATAACCTAAGAACCCATCAAGCATAGATAACATCTCTAACCCTGTGATAGCTTGCAATACCTGATCCATAGCAGGAACAGGATAATTTTCCTTCAATGATGCTTGATTTTAGTTGCTGAAATAAAAAAAAATCTAGATCTCACCATTCTTCTTTCTAAATGGCACAATATTAGAAATCCACATTGAATGGTGGATAGGAAAGCTGATCTTTTCTTTTAATAATTGTTGAATTTCTTGGAAGATTGTATCAACAATCTTAGGATTATATTTCCTCTACTTCTACTTGAAGGGTTTGATCCCAGGTTTGAGAGGAATGAAATGATGCATTTATTTTGGTTGGAAAGCCTTAAGATCATCATAGGAATAAGCAAGGACATCAACATGCTTCTTCAACAAATTTACATCCGTCTTCTTCTCTTCTTGTGTGCAACACTTCCTGATGTTCACTAGCTTGGGTTCATGAGAACTTCTAATGTTTATCTTCTCATACTCAGTGGCCTGCCAGGCTCCTTTGGAAGTTTTGGGCTTAACATACCCATCATGCTTATCAAATAGTTCCTCTAAACTCACTAACCCCTTATGTATCTTATTACCTTTTAGTTTTATACAACCATCATGATCCATTTATTTGTTGTTATCTTCTTCATTTGGAGGGATGAACAGTATTTTATTATTGATTCTGAGGTCCTTCAAAGTACAACTGATGGAGAAAATTATCTTTGGGGGGAAAGGAAGCCAAACTTGTGATTGCTGCTAGAAATTATGCAATAACTCTAGTAAGTCGGTTACTTGTTAGTTTTTCTCGCATTGTTAGGATCACACTAGTGCCTATAAAGGATCATCTCAATGGTGAACTTCTCTATGGTATAAATCTAGATCAGGATATTTGTAGCTGACCTATGGGGGGACATTCAAAGAATCAAGCCCTATGTGATCTTTTCCTGATGTTTGTTTAGCTAACAATTTTTGAAAAGGACTCATGTTGTACTAAACAAATCTGAGATCCCAATTGAGATGTTCTCACATATACTCCAACACTGTCTATTCTTCACTTGTTAGAGATCTTGGACCTAAAATACAATTAGCTTTCAATCTCCACTAGAGAATAAGTAGATTCTTAATCCCCATGGGTCCTGTATTATCTATGCTATTAAAATGAGGATTGAGACAGTTGATTCTCAGTTATATTATTTGAATTATTGAAAAATGCAGCCTGTAAGAGAATTAGGGTAAAATCCATCAAGAACCTTCAGGAGAAATGTGTTTATTGCTACAGCTCCAGAATCAGATGAGGTTCAGCTTCCAATCACACTCCAAAATACAAATTCCATTGGGATCAAGAGAGGTGTTGAAATTCTTTAGAGATGGCTAGCCTCATCTTGTGAAAAGATCATGTACTTAGTGCTTGTAAAAATACAAAGGATAATCGTATTAATGTGCCTTTATGGTCATCTGTTTATTACACAATATATGGAATTTGTTTCTCAGGTACTAGCTCTCCATCATCTTTGTGACAAACTTCACTTGAATGAGGGTATGTGACCAATTTATTCATGAGAATATACTCCATGAACATCCTTACAAAAAAGGATATGATCAAATGCCAATTAACCATGTGATGGACCCTATGAAGAAGGAAATTTTTTTAATGATGAAATGATAAATACAAACATGGTAACCAAATATACTATGTTATAGACCATATTGTACCAATAAATCTGAGACAATTAGGTGTGCTCACATATAATCCAACATTGACTACTTTTGTGGATGGAAAAAAATGATTAGCTTTAGGTAGGCCTGGGAATAAGTAGAAATATGGTCATGTATTATCTATGTTTTTTAAAAAATGAAAAGTTGACGGTTAAATTTGAATTGTTGAAAAATGCACCTTTAAGAATTATAAAATCCATCAAGAACCTTTGAGTATGTTTTGATTACTACACTCGAATCAAGTTAAATTTTTGTAGACTATGTTGTACTAATAAATCTAAGACAAATGGGTGTTCTCACATATACTCCAACCATTGGATACTTTTGTGGATGGAAAATAGGAATTAACTTCAAGCATCCTACCATTTTTTGTATACTATGTTGTAACAACAAATCTGAGACAATTGGGTGTTCTCACATATACTCCAACATTGGCTACATTTTTGGATGGAAAAAAGCAGGAATTAGCTTCAAGTACTAGAGAATAAGTAGAAATATGGTCTTGTATTATCTATGCTATAAAAAAAATAAGAAGGTGACAGTTAAATTTGAGTTGTTGAAAAATGCACCTTAAAGGAATTATAAAATCCATCAAGAACCTTTGAGTATGTTTTGATTACTACACTCGAATCAAGTTAATTTTTTGTAGACTATGTTGTACCAAAAAATCTAAGACAATTGGGTTTTCTCACATATACTCCAACATTGGCTACATTTGTGGATGGAAAAAAGGAATTAGCTTCAGGTACTGGAGAATAAGGAATCAACCTCTAGAAATATGGTCCTGTATTATCTATGCTATTAAAAAAATAAGTTGATAGTTAAATTTGTGTTGTTGAAAAAATCAACCTAAAAGAATTATAAAATCCATCAAGAACATTTGAGTATGTCGTTTATTTATACACTCCAATTAAGTTCATTTCAAATATTTTTATAATACAAATTGTTGCAAGAGAGGTGTTGAAATTGTTAGAGATGAGGATATGGAAAAAAACATTACTCGGTGCTAGTAAAAATACAAAGGAAAACCGTTCGATGTGCTTGTGATAGATTATTATCAAGTGGAAGTTTATTGCACTCTCCAACTCTTTGTGAGAAACTTATTCAATAAGAAATAACAATTTTTCATGAGAAGATACTCACAAACGTTACACAAAAGGATAGGATCAAATGCCAATTAACCCTACAACAGACTGTGTGAAGAGGAATTTGTTATTAATAATGAAATGATAAATATAGGCATATGACCAAATAAGCTCACCATTTCCTTCGTGCGTAAATATTGTTCATCGTTAATATCACTAGAGGATGTTAAATAATTCATTGTAATATTATCAATGACTCTAATATTTTTGTAAGGTGTTTATTCTCGTAGTTATGTATGCTAAAGGTGGAAAAATTAATGTTTCTCACTAATTATTCAATATGTGCATCATGGAATGTAATAATTGCTACATATCCACATAATAGGAAATATAAGGGGATTCTAAATCTATTTCAATAGATCCAACTACACAGTGTAATAGATGACCAAGCCCACTATATTGAGTGTTGTCTAGGCATGTGCTAACCTATCAAGATGTAAATTAGGGTAAATAGATTCATGGTTATATGATCAAGAACAATCATCAATAATATATTGTTGTTCAAAATTATTTGAGCAACATGTATGCTAAATGTGTGAGAGAATAATAAGATAAGTGATAAATCACCTCAAGCTAGAGGTTTTGAGTATATAATTGATGAGATAGTTATCTTTTACCTTATTAATAATGAATAAGTGAGGAAAGTTATTAGATTACCAATGAAAGGTGTAGCTGTAAACTTGCTGAGAATGAAGATGGTGAGATTTTTGTATCTCTTATCAGACATACTATTTTATAACCTTCTTATAGAATGTAATTTGAAAAGAATCCAAGTATACTTATTTAATGTTCAAATCATTAATTTATTCCACTTTGCCAATGCCTTGTATGCATCCAAACAACAACATACCCCGAGGAAAAACTCAAATAGCTTGATGGAGATATTTCTTATTGGAAATCTAACATGATGCAAAAAATTATGGCGTTATGGAGAAAACCATAAATTCACTAAGGAAAATGAACAATGGATGTGGATAAAATTAGATTTCTTATGTAGTGAAAACTACTAAGAATGATTGAAGATATATTCAAAAGCTGTAGATCCAGGTCTTTCATGGAGTGATAGATCATGAAACACATTGCAAATCCAACATGGTTAATGACTTCATTTCTCGTACAATCGAGATAGGTGGACTCTTGGCCCAATGGATATAAAATTTATCAAAGGTTTCATGCTACTGATCTAGGTGTCATTTTGGTGTCCACATTTATGCCCATGTCATTCCATTGGGGTCCACATATACCCAATTTATTATTGTAATAAATATATTTAATTAAGGTCACTTATGTGAATTAAAATGTGTATTTTAAAAAAAATAATTTTACTTTATTAAAGTAAATTTATAAATTATAATGTGACCTTATTAGTGCCCTAAATTTATTTCATTTATTAGAGGTCAAGGGAATCAACCACAAACCAAATCCTGATATTCCTGTCATCCCTACCAACACTCCCATAATTGCTCAACATCCCCCCGGGTAGTCAAGAATATTTAATAGCCCCACATAGTTGAAAAAAAATTTGAAATTGAGGATTTAAATTAAAACAATGAGGGATTCCCAATCTACAAACCCCCACCGCACCTCTCTTGCAAACACATTGGAGGCATTACTTGTTCAAGTTAATGTAGAAAATGGGGAAAAATTGATCATTTGACAACTTACAGAGAGGGTTATAGGGTTTATTATTCTAAAAAAATTATCATATGTGGATGTAAAGAAAAAATAAATTTCAAAAAGACCTCATATGCTCCTTATTCACAAACCCCCCACACTAATTTTCCTATTTTGTTGTCATGTAAATGGTTTCCCATCCATTGGTGCAATAATAATTTTGATTAAAAATAATTTTTGGGACTGATGGTGGATGGGTGTTTGATTTTCCACCTTGTAATAACAAAAAGGTACCACTATACTTTCTAAGGAAACTCTATTGTGAGTTTATCCTCAATGAGATTCCCAAATTATTTTTATTTTTGAGATTTTTAGGTTCAAGGAAAAGGATCTACACAGGATTGACCAAGTGTACAATGTGCACCTATTCAGTAGGGTAGATTCCCTGCACAGAAGCCCCCCTCACCCTGAGATTTTCGCTCAAGAAGTGAAAGAGACAGTAGAGATTGATACACTCCACGCACTTCAGGGGCTATCTGACCAAGACCCTTGTTTGGCATATGAGGGAGATTTTCTGAGCTAGATGCTCGCAGAGGTACATAGAGTATTCCCTCAGGGAATACTAGAATGAGGCCACATCTTTTCTCATCATGTGGTAGAATATGTTTGGGGCCTGAGGATGATGATACTTTCTTACGTACTGATTTTGGTGCACTTGGTACTAAGGTGTGCACATGATAATTTTCACTATGTCAAATGTCCTTTTGAGTTAGACATTTAGATTACATTCATCGACTTCACCCTTCGCAGGTAAATTTTTTATGTTTTTTTATGTGTGTTACAAAAAGTTTGGAGGTGCTTCATTTACTTATATATGCTAAATAATTGAAATAATTGTTTTTGTACATGTATATGCATTGATATTACAGTGCGCGGGAGGTGCATATCCATCCCGACAACATGCGGCGAGCACCTATGCGTACAACATACATTGACAGAGGTAATTTAGAATGTTAATTATGTAAAATTTTCACATACATGTGTGTGTGTGTGTGTGTGTGTATATATATATTTTGCATGTATGTGTATATATATATATATATATAATATATATGTATATTAGTTTTGAAGTCAAATATATGTATGTTCTTGTAAGTCCATCTAACTCACGTGATATTCATGTTTGATAAAGATGTTGACTTCACTAGACACCCCACCATCTCTGCAACATGTAGATAAAGGTGTTTCCATTGTGATTTCATCTACACAGCAACTTGCTGAGGTATTCAAACAACACATAATTTTTGTTAAATTTTTCGTGTAATTCATATTATTTTAAACTACATGTTATTAATGTCTTTCAATGTAGAATTATTAAATTATGTTAATAATGTCCTTCATTATGTATATGCAGGAGTTACCTATGATAGGTAGCAGCCCTATTCATTTCATTCACAAGGCGTGGTGGGGTAAAAAAATAGTTATATATTGATAAAATTAGTTAATATATTGTCATTATGTACATACATGTACTTAGTTCTATTTTTGCTAATTTTGATGTTATTTTTTTTGATCTTATGTGTATGTAGGGAACTTCAACCCCTCCATTTTGACTTTGAGGGCACAGAATCCTCCATCTCATTGTCTTCATACCCATGTTCATACTACAGGAGCTCCCAATGACTCATCTGAGTGTGAGATACAAATTCAGTGTGATCAAAAACTTGCGGTAAGTTTGTGTATTTATGTAAATAATTTCATTCTAGCATGTTATTAAATACATGTTGAAAACATATATAGATTAAGTTTTCACAAAAAAAACATTGTTTGCATTTACAGGCTCATCTACATGTGAGTATTCAGCAGAAGAGGACTTGAAGCATGGGATCGGATGATCCAAAGTCATCTCATAGATCTCCATCTTCATCTAAGGGAGGGCCTTCTTCGAACAAGGCTAAGAGAGGGATAGATTTTGATGAGTAGGAAATATATATTTCTTACATGACATTGCTTTTGTATACCTATGTGCATGGCATTGTATGTATGCCTATATGGCATTTGAACTTGATGGTATATGACCTATTTTGGAATTTTTGTATTTACTATGCACATTAAAATAATATTTGGAACTTGATAATTTTGTATGAGACCTTACATTTATGAGATTATTTTCACATGAAACTAATATGATATGCACTTGACAATATTTAAGACATTATGGATTATTTTTTCATTTACTCGTGATGTCCATGTACTAGCATTTTAAAATGTATAATATGCATCAAACTTTGGAAAACAATATTTATATAATGTATGTATATGAAGAGTTACCTAATCTGAGTAATTATTCATTCAATTTATCTGTTGGTACCCAAATTTATTCTCCCTCAAAGTCTGAGCAACATCACAAGTTTTGGCAGAAAGATTAGAGACAAATAGACCATGGTGAGTCATTTTATAGCTGAGGATGGAATCTAACTGGCCCTCTATCACTCAAATGTGGAGAAATGGATAGCACCCTCAAGAGGATTCGATCTATCCTCACTATTTTAGGTTGTGCCTTTCAACCAAGGTAAGAGAACCCTTTTGTAGCCTGTTGTTTATGGCGGAGATGGATATTTCCTTCCTAATGAAGTTGTTAAGGAGACCTTGAAGAAAATTTGATCAATGCAACAAAATGTAACTCTCACGATTTGTCACTCTAGATAGTGGTTATATTCTCTAGGCAAGGTTCGGGCTACTAAAGAAATTTGGAATCTTGATTGTTTATGTATGTTTCGGTAATAAAATTTATGCATTTGTATACACACATGACAAACAGGGGTAGTATGGGTAGGATTAGTTGTTTTTAAATAATTTTTGGTGGGAGGTGAGGTAGAATAAACTTGATTTTCCAAATCTCTGAGAATTCTTATAAAATGGAAAGTCTAGATAACAGAATGCTTCAGAATAGCTAAAATATTCCTTTAACCAAAATATGTACTTCAACGAAGGCCCAGATTAACACTTTTTCACACAATATATGATATTTTAACATGAAGTCTCGAGTTATAAGACCCAATAAAACATCAAAATCTAATATCAATCATGCTTGAGGTACACCCAGAGGCTTACAAACAATATCTGTCAACAAATGAAAGAAAAATTATTTTAATTCATTTATTTCACTCCCAGATGAAAGCTCTTCTAATAAATGAGAGTGAAGATGCCACTAATTTGTCACAAGAATTGAGACCTGTGTGATTAAGACATATTTTGATACAAGATTGTAATAAGAACAAGAAAAAATATTTGCAGACATTCAGAAATGAAACAAACACATTTTTCTCAAGATTAATAGAGAATAACTCAAGTTTGATTAAATTTATTAGCAGTGGAAAGTTTCTAGAACAATCATAGAGATTATAAATGGCTTTACACTTGTAACTACTTTGACAAGATCAAACTTGATACAAAAGAGATATACGGGCTTCTCAGACGGCTTCTCAAAAGACAGGTTTTGTCAAATTTTCATCTTGGGAATTTTCTTTGACCTCTAACATTCCAACCATTTACATGAGAAATTTGTGCCATTTATAACATTTACAATAGAGCCCCTTTTCCCCCCAAAAATCTCGACATTGAGTGCTACTAGTTCTCGCCATGATCATGATCATAATTTCCAGAATCATATCTACAAAAAGTCGTCAGGTGCTTAGGGGAAAAATCTCTTCAAATATCTCCCGCATTCAACACCTCCTTCTGGTAGATCGCTCTTTCTTCAACTCGCCAATCAGGTTTTCCCCTAATCTTTCAAATATGGTTCCTTACATGCTCGAGATAAGAAAAACAAAAAATTATATCGAGCCCGAGAGTCAAACCATTTTAATGGAAGAAGACGTCTCCAGATTTTCCGCACCAAACTTAGATATCAACATTAACTCTCCCCTCTATTTGGCATGTAGGAAATACCAATAAATCATGAAGACTTGCACTTCTAGGCATGCTTCAGTAAAATGGGGGGAAAATAATATTTAGACTCTCAACTTCCATTGATCTTTACTTTGAATTTGGGTTATCCACATGGAAGATTCAACATAAAACAGGCCTGGGGGTTCCCTTTGAAGTTTTACAATCTTTTGAAAAAATTGAAAAAAAAATCCATTTTTCTCGTCACCCATGCCCTTGAGAAATGAGCTTGACACGTATCCTAAGGTGGGTCCCAAAGGAACCGTGGTCAAATTTTTCCATTTCACCTCTTTTTTGGAAAAGGGAAAATTTTAAAAAATTTCCCTGCATCTCCATCCTTCCACCATTGATCGGGGAAAAATATTGAATATTTCCTGCCAGGTCTGTGGGTGATTTTGATGTCTTAACCCTTTTGAGAAAAAGGGGGAAAAAATTTAAGTTGCCCCTGAGATTCTGACCTCTGTCGTTGACTAGAGCAAGCATTGGCCCTTCCTTTATCAGGCTTACTGGCCATTTTTGGTATTCTAACCCTTTTGAGAATAAGAGTCAAAAATTCCAAGATTCCTTCGATGGCCCACTTCTCCATCCCTTTTGAATTTTAAAACTGCCACGGATCACAATGATGCACCTTGAGATGGTCCCTAAAATTTGATACCTTGAAAGAGCGCTGGCTCACCACATGTCTTGTCCTGGCAAAATTTATTTGAAGGCTTAAAGCTCAGTGGAAGGCACCATGTGCTAGAGTCTAAGGAAATATTTTTTGGCCTCATGAAAAGTCAAAGAAAAATTCAAAGTGAGTGGATGCCTCCAAGTGTCCTCCTGGTGCTTCTTTAAAATAAAACTCAAAGGCCGGTCCCCAAACATGAGTGGTTCCTTCATGTGTCCCAGACCTCCCAAGACCCTTTGAAAAATACTAAGTTTGAGAAGACACAGCATAACCCTCCATGTGTCTCCATAGTGCAATTTCAAAATGGTGCCCAAATTAGAGACCCTGAATGTGTACAGGCTCTCCACGTGTCCCTGTTCCGCCAAACTATACTAGTTGCATAAAAATATGTCTAAGTCTAGGAAAACCAGCAGAAGCCTCCACATGTCCTCCCGGCGTAACTCCAAGGCCAAACAAAAAATTAAACCTTTAAATGAGCTCCGTTCCTCCATATGGATAAGCCTTGAGTTTAAAATTCTCCGCAAAGTTTAGGAGTGACTTGCTGAGCCACATGAAATAAAAAACGAACACGTGGACACCCTCTGGGTGAAAATAAGAAATTTTCCCTGCCGCTTAAATTTGATTTATTAAGAACCTGGCGGGGCCACGGGATGAGTTCAATTTTTTTTCCAAAGAAGCAAAAAATAACAAGTTTCAAATACAAATTCATCGCACCCCATCCAATCAGGAGAAGCCACATAAGTACCAAAAAAACCAATCATAATTGAGCGGAGCCACAAGATTAAATTTGCCTTTTTGATAAAAATGAAAAAGTGATATGTTAAAGCATTTGTCTACTGTCCCCTGACCAACCAAAAGAGGCCACGTTCCCTGTCGATGCAAGGACAAAAATTTGACTGGGAGAAACACCCGTCAAACCGTAAAATGTAGAAAAATTACCATTTAAGCCCAGAGATGAAAACTTCTCCAAGGACAGAGGATTTATAAATGTTACAAGGCTCAAATATGCTCTTTAAAGCTACATCTATTCATTTTCCTTCAAGCATTTAGGGAAAAAAAGACAAAAGCAACAAAATCCCGATAGTAAGAAAATGGAAATAATGGGAGGGCCCATGTTTTTAGATAAATAGTGAATGGGATACGTAAATTATAGACCAATTTTAGAGGAATGGAGAAATATGGAAACATAAATGGACCCATACATGAACTTCAAACCAGGAACAAATTAATTTTGGCAAAAAAAGAAAGTAGAGATGTCCCTGGTACAACACGAGGAAACGAAATATGAAAGAGGCCGTAAATCGATGGATTGCAAAGGAAAAATATGGTGAGATTATTTTGAGCACCAACATTATCAATGTCTATATGTGTATTTACCTTACTTGCACTTCTTCTTGCTCATGGTCTCTTTGTACTAGTTCTTATCTTATCATGCACTTACTACATTCTTCTATGTTTCATAGTCTTCTCCCATATTAAAACACCTGATAGTCATCATAATTTGATGCCTTTCATCTGTTGATACTTTAAGAATGTCTCTCCATATACATTACTCCAATGCTTGAGAATTTCTCCAAATGTAATGTCATTCTGTTTCAGACACCCAATGATTCTTGATTTTCTAATCCTTTCCAATTCGTGTTATTAACTTCAAATATATAGGCATTTCAAGTTATTTGGAAATCACATCACACCCTTCACTAGGCTTGATGACTACCCTTATCCTTTTTAAGGTTCTTTTGAAAGCATCCATGGGTTTTTCATAACATAAATTATCAATGAATGGAAGGTCACTAAGCCGTATGCCTGCTGACTCCCATCCAAAACTAAACAAGAAATATTTACTAGGTGATTTATAACTCCCATGTGTTCTTAGACATACCCCTATCAAATTCATTCTTAAGCCAATCTAATCATTCAGGGATCTTAAGTGACTATGTTCGAATGAGGTAGCCTGAAAGCAGGGGGAGCATAGGAAACCAAAACGAAAGATCCACTACCATTCACTTGGTCACCCTAACATGTTGGCGTAGTTGGTTTGATCCCATGAGCTTCTGTTTGCAAACTACAGTGTCTGGAAGCCCTACACTGACTCAGACTACACAATTTCACTCATTTGAAAACAATAGCTTAGCAATAGAACCAGATAGAGATGGAGAAAAACATGAGATTATTTTGTAGAGGGCCCCAACATGGATGTCTCAGATCTAAAGAGACATGGCTAAGTTTCATGGATTCTAATAAATCAACCGTCGAAGATATGGTGTGTTTGGGCCTCATGGCTCTTAAAGGACTATGCCCAGACAGGGTAGCCCCAAAGCACGGGAAGTATAGGGAACAAAAAAAAAGCCTACAATATCATTCACTAGGCCACCATGATGTTTTGGTGTAGTCGGTTTGGTCGCATGAGCTTTTTTTTGTAAACTATAGCCTTTGGCAGCCCTACAATGAGTCAGACTACATTATTTCACAAGTTTTCAAACAATATCTCAACGAGAGAACCCAATGGAGATAAATGAAATCATGAGATTATTTCATATAAGTCCTCAATGTGGAGGTTTTGGATCTTACGAGACATCTCTGGGTGACATAGAGTCTGAGGAATCACCTGTCGAAGATATGGCATGATTGTGCCTCAGGGCTCTTAAGTGACTATGCTCAGACGAGGTAGTTCAAAAGCGCGGGTAGCATAGGGAACCAAAATTAGTGCTCCAATAATGTTCACCAGGCCACCCCGATGTGTTGGCATAGTTGGTTTGGTGCCACAAGCTTCCGTTTGCAAACTATAGCCTCTAGCAGCCCTACACTGATTAAGACTGCACTATTTCACGCGTTTGCAAACAATAACACAATGAGAGAACCGGATGGAGATGGAGAAAACCACAAGATAATTTTTTATAGGTCCCCAATGTGTAGGTCTTAGATCTTATGATACATCTCTAGATGTCACGGAGTACGAGAAATCACCCATCGAATATATGGCATGTTTGGGCCTTAGCGCTCTTAAGGGACTACGCCCAGACAAGGTAGCCTGAAATCCTGAAGAGTGTAGGCAAAAGAAATGAAGCCTCCAATAATGTTCAACTAGCCATGTTGATGTGTTGGCATATTTGGTTTGGTTCCATGAGCTTCCATTTGCAAAGTACAACCTTTGGCAGCCCTACATTGACTCAAGCTGCACTATTTCGCGTGTTTGCAAAGAATAGCACAATGAGAGAAGTGAATGGAGAAAGTGAAAAACAAAAGAGAATTTCGTAGAGGTCCTTGAATTACAGGTCTCATATTTTATGAGACATCTCTAGGTGCCACAGATTCTGAGAAATCACCCGTTGAAGATATGGCATGTTTGGGCCTCAGGGCTCTTAAGGGACTACACCCAGACGGGTTAGCCCTAAAGCACGAGAAGCATAGGAAACCAAAATGAAGCCACCACTAGTTTTCACCAGATCTCCCCAACATTTTGGTGTAGTTGGTTTGGTGCCACGAGCTTCTTTTTGTAAACTATAGCCTTTGGCAGCCCTACACTAACTCAAACTGCACTATTTCATGTGTTTGTAAACAATAGCACAACGAGAGAACCGGATGGAGATGGAGAAAAATTCAAGAGGATTTTATATAGTGCCTTGAAATGGATTTTTCATATCTTACGAGACATCTCTAGGTGCCATGGAGTCCGAGTAATCACCCATCGGAGATATGGCATGTTTTGGCCGCATGGCTCTTAAGCGACTACACCCGGATGAGGTAGCTCAAAAGCACGGGGAGCATAGGGAACCAAAATGAATCCTTCACTATAATTCATTAGACCATATCAACATGTTATCGTAGTTAGTTTGGTCTCATGAGGTTTTGTTTGCCATTTACAACCTCTGGGAGCCCTACACTAACTCAGACTTCACTATTTCACGTGTTTGTAAACAATAGTAAAGTGAGACAACCGGATGGATAAAGAGAAAACTATTAGATAATTTCATAGAAGGACCCAACATGGAGGTCTTAAATCTTACGATACATCTCTAGGTTCCACGGTGTCTAAGAAATTAGCCATCGAAGATATGGCATGTTTTGGCCTCATGGATCTTAAGCGACTACGCCTGGAAAAGGTAACCTAAAAGCACGGGGAGTGTAGGTAACCAAAATGAAGCCTATAATAGCATTTAACAGGCCACATTGACATGTTGACGTAGGTGGTGTGGTCCCATGAGCTTCTGTTTGCAAACTACAGAATCTGGTATCCCTACAATGACTCAAACTGCACTATTTCATGCGATTGCAAATAATAACACAGTGAGAGAACCGGATGGAGACATTAAAAAAAATGAAAGGATTTTATAGAGGGTCCCAAAGTGGAGTTTTTTTATTTTACAAGACATCTCTAGGTGCTACGGAGTCTAAGAAATCACTCGTTGAAGATATGGCGTGTTTGGGCTTCAGGGCTCTTAAGGAACTACGCCCGGATGGGGTAGCCCAAAAGCACGGGAAGTGTAGGGAACCAAAACGAAGCCTCCACTAGAATTCACTAGGTGACGCCAATGTTTTGGGGTAGTTAGTTTGGTCCTCTAAAGGGACTACGCTTGAACGAGGTAGTTCGAAAGCACGGGGAGCGTAGGGAACCAAAAAAAATCCTCCATTAGCATTCAATAGGAAATCCATATTTGCTGGCCCAGACGGTTCAGTCCCACAAGCTATTGTTTGTAAAATCTAGTGTCTGATAGCCTTACACTGACTAAGACTACACTATTTCACACGTTTACAAACAATAGGACAACGAGAGAACCAAATGGATATGGATAAAACTGTGATAAGATTTTGTATAGGGCCCTAACATGGAGGTTTTAGATCTGACGAGACATCTCTAGGTGCCACGGAGTCTAAGTAATCACCCATCGAAGATATAGTGTGTTTTGGTCTTAGGGCTCTTAAGAAACTATGCCCAGACGAGGTAGCCTGAAAGCATGGGGAGTGTAGGGAATGAAAAAAAATCTTCTCCTAGCATTTACTTGGCCACCCTGACATGTTGGCATAGTTGGTTTGGTGCTAAGAGCTTCCATTTGCGAATTATTGTGTCTGACAACCTTACACTGACTTAGACTACACTATTTCACATGTTTGTAAACTATAGGACAATGAGAGAACCAAATGGATATGGAAAAAATCGCGAGAGGATTTCGTAGAGGGATTTGACATGGAAGTTTTAGATCTAACAAGACATCTCTAGGTGCCATGGATTTCGAGAAATCACCTGTCGAAGATATATTGTGGTTTGGTCTCAGGGTTCTTAAGAGACTACTCCCGAATGAGGTAGCCCAAAATCACGAGGAGCATAGGGAACCAAAACAAAGCTTTCACTAGTGCTCAATAGGCCATCTAGACATATTGGCCCAAATGGTTTGGTCCCACAAGCTACCATTTGCAAAATATAGTGTCTAGAAGCCTTACTGACACAGACTGCAATATTTTACGTGTTTGCAAACAATAAGAGAACAAGATAATCAAATGGAGATGGATAAAACCACGAGAGGATTTTGTTGAGGGCCCCAACTTGGAGGTTTTAGATTTGACGAGATGTCTCCAGGTGCCATGGAGTTTTTGAAATCACCCGTCGAAGATATGGCATGGTTTGGTCTCAGGGCTCTTAAGGGACTATGCCTAGACGAGGTATCCCAAAAGCACTGGGAGCGTAGGGAACCAAAACAAAGCCTCTAATAGTGTTCAAGTCTTTGTCATCTCTTTATGTAAATGCCTTGTCATCATGTAGTTTCTGGAAGCTACCTGGTGTGGAAATGCAGTGTAACTCTTCATCCAAAGATAAGAGGTTTAATCATGTTGATCGTAAGATGCTGAGGGGGCTAGATGCAATCAGTTTGGGATTAGATCATAGTAATCAACAAAATATGGACTTCCAAACATATTTATCAATCATAAAATCAATGATAAGCCCTAGCTTCTTGTGCTTTCCAAATTTATCTTTAGACTCCTTCATTTTTGTTTAAGGTTTTGAGCATGAAATGGTTTATTTCATGTTGTGTCTGTTTATTTTCTTTATAGTTACATTACTGTTTCTAATATGTCAATGACCTAGACTACAATGCTCAATGCTTTAGAAGTTGAAATAGATATGAAGAATAAAGCACTAACAACTCATGAATATAAGTCTATATAAGGTGCATAGAATGTGAGCATCAATCTCTAAATTGCTTTGAAGCGGTATGCTATGATAATATTAATAATAGGAGAATGCTTGGCCGAATCTTCTTCAATCGGAATGAAATCCAATTCAACCTGCACTACCTATATCCAATCAATACAATTATTCCATGTTAGTACTGAAGAGCTTTAAACTTTTGACCCCTACTGTAGACACCTATAATTACGCCCAAGCAATTTAAATACTTAAATTGTGCTAATTATCCCCTTTCTCGCAAATCAATGACATATCGTCAAAGGCACTCATTTTCCCTCATATCATCATTAATTAATTGTACTAAGCTAATTAATTAAGTTTCCTATCCAACAAATACCCTAATTAACGACCTTCCGTTAATAAATCACCTCTTTTATCTAGATTAATTAATTATTATTAATTAATTAGATCTTCCCCTTCTATTTAACTAGTAAATCAATATTTAATTGATTTAATCCCCTTTTAATAGCCTAAATCGTACTAATATTCCTCTAATTAGCTTCTATAAGCTTACATCTACCTATTAATTAATCACCTTTGATTAATTAAAATACCCCCCCAACTCCCATGACTTGCTAAACATGTATTAAACCCTTCTAAAGTAAGGTTACCTTTAATAAAGCAACCTTATCCATTCCTAATCATGTTTTACCTTTATCCCACATTCATGAGAATGTGTTGAATCCTTTATCCTTTGGGCTATATAAAGAGCCCTCCACCTACCTTTTTACTTACACCTAAACTTTCTAAGAGAGCAAATGCAAAGCATATAGCAAAGAGACTAAGAGCTTGCACCTTGCCCTTTTGAGAGTTCATCATCTTGAAGAGTTAAGCCTCTTTCTTAAAGTGCTTAGGTCATATGGGAGGTGTCAAAAGGGTCTTGTAGCCCAACTTTGATTAGCCCCCATTCCTAGGTTCTTGGAGCATTAAGGACAACTATTTTGATAGCCATGGAGCTTACTTAGGTCCATTCATTTATTTGTTGTTAGAGAATAGAGGAGTTTATATATTTAGCATTGTTAGTTTCAAAGTTTGTATTGATGAATGCTAGCATCTAACCCTTGTTTAATTCTTATCATGATGGTGTTTATGTTTTGTTTTTGCTAAATTGTAGAACTATTTTAGGTGGTAGTTCTTGCTTCATTTGATTTAGCATTAAGCAAAGTATACATGCACACATTTGGCAC
The DNA here is from genome assembly GCA_019776745.2 of Taxus chinensis. Lineage (NCBI taxonomy): Eukaryota > Viridiplantae > Streptophyta > Pinopsida > Cupressales > Taxaceae > Taxus > Taxus chinensis. Next base: position 95,610,405 of record CM034153.1, read on the forward strand.
GCCCGGTGGGACTTACTCCATTGTCCTTTGCACTTAATTTCAAGTTTTTGTAGTTAAGTTTTATTTTTGGTTACTAACCCTCTTTTACACATGTTGATCTAACTTGTTTTTTTTAACATGTTTTGTTGAGTTTGCATGTGTTGGGTCTTCCTTGTAGGTATGAAGGAGGTGAAGTGCTATCAAAATTTGAATTGAGGGGAAAATTTCAAGATTTCATCCATGTTTTCATTTTTAGAGCTTACTTTTTCAACATTTTACATGCTAGTTTTGTCAATTTCTTGAAAATTTTCAATTCTTGAGCATGTAGGTTAGTGTTTGATAGTGCTGAGTCTTATAATTACATATTAATGTGGTGGGTTGCTGTCAAAATTTAATCTTGGTGAGAAAATTTCAAGATTTCATCATGTTTTTATTTTTTAGAGCTTACTTTTTCAACATTTTACATGCTAGTTTTGTCAATTTCTTGAAAATTTTCAATTCTTGAGCATGTAGGTTAGTGTTTGATAGTGCTGAGTCTTATATTTACATATTAATGTGGTGGGTTGCTGTCAAAATTTAATGTTGGTGAGAAAATTTCAAGATTTCATCATGTTTTCATTTTTAGAGCTTACTTTTTCATCATTCTACATGCTAGTTTTGTCAATTTCTTGAAAATCTTAAATTCTTGAGCATGTATGTTAATGGTTGATAGCGTTGAGTCTTCTATTCATATATTAATGTGATGGGTTGTTGTCAAAATTGAATCTTGGTTGGAAAATTTTTCCCATTTTGCATATTAACGGACGTTTTTTTTGACAATTTTTAAGTGCATGTCAAGTGCATACCCATGAGCATAAGAGCATATGCGTAACCCATCTTCCGAAGGCCATAACTTTTGCTCCCGACCTCGAAATGACTCCATTTTTTTTACGTTGGAAAGGTATTGAAGTTAACTAAGCAATAAAAAACATAAATTTGGGATTTAAAATTACAGAAGTTGTAGGTTTTTCTGTTATTTTAAAACTGGTCATTTTCTAACATGTCTAATGTTTTGATGAATGTTGTATTTCCATGCTTACTCGATTTAGATCAAAGCGTGTGTATGCTCTTCTCTTGCACCTTTTGGTGATCTTGAGAATCAAAAACAACTTTGATCTATATCTTTTTAACATTGGGATTAAAGTTGGAAATTTAATTATTCATTTTGCTTAAGGGAATGAACCTTTTACAAAGCATTTTTCAACGGTCCTTTGATTTGAAGTTTTCCATTTCTATATAGTTGGGCTAAAGTTTGTGTATGCTCTTCTCTTGCACCTTAGGGTGATCTTGAGAATCAAAAGCAACTTTAGTCTTCATTTTATAACATTTGGTAAATTGGAAACTTCATCTTTCACTTTTGGTTTAAGGGAATGAACATTTATCAAAAATTTTGTATGGTTCATTGATTGAAAAGATTTTATTTACTTTTTAGTTGGATTATTTGTTGTGTATGCTCTTCTCTTGCATCCTTGGATGATCTTGAGAATCAAAAGCAAATCTTAATCCTCTTTTAAATAATATGATTTTCTTGGAGAACTACTAACGCTTGAGTGCAGGACCTAAAAACGCTTGTCAAAGAAAGGAGGAATCAAAACGAAATCAAAAACTACTAATACAGTTGTTATACAGGTTGCCAAAAGGTGTTCAAGCAAACCACACCTAATTAAACAAGATAAAAAGAACAACATATTCAAAACACTATATTGCAGGTTTCGGAAAAGGGTACGTCCCTCTCCGCTCAACTCGAACATAACCCCTTTGGCATAACGCCTTAAGCTACAACAATGGGGGTGGTTCCAGGAACCCCAAAGTAGTCCACGCAAGAGGGAACCTTGTGGACGAAACGGGAAGTGCTCCGCACTACCTACTTGACTAGTGATTCCTTTGTGAGATAGAGTTACAGGTTGTCCGTTGTGGCGACCCCAGTGATAGTACACTGTAGACGCACTAGTTGCCTACTGTTCTTGAAGGGGGTAAAGTAAAGCCGAGATACTCCCAAACTAGTCAGTGCGACTTTTTGGGTAAATCGCGCTCCGCTCGTGGGAAACTTTGTAACACCTAGGGCGAGAGAACCACCTAGGAGAATATACTTTGGCCAGGAGCCCACTTTGACCACTTTAAAACAGTGTTGGGTTGTGAACCTTCTTTTTGAGAAACGTGTGACGTATTACTTTCGCCTAGTTTTTACTTGCCTTAGGGTGAGGTGAAACTCTGCCGAAGTAAGACTAGCATTTTTTGTCATTTTTTCTTGATTTATTTCCTTCATATTCTTTTGACACTTTGTTGATCAAAAGAGGTGTGATTACCTTTGTGTTGCCATTCGACTGTTTCTCTCACTTTTATGTCCGTTTACACCCATCCATGTTTGCGGCTGGGTTAGTTAAACGTCTAAAGTGAGTGGAGGCGTTTTCACGTCATTTGGTAGCCATTGTGATCTTGATACCCACGTCAAGATCGTCATTGTAGTTAGGCGTGGTTCATCACCGTAGACTTCCATAGATGAGTTAGTCTGTTTGTCTCATATCATTACAATTTCGATATTTACGTCTTGTTTCTTGTAAAATAGACATAAATACCTATATTATACGGTTACGCTGTGTTGTCCACTCAAAATTCCCCGCTCTGTCAAAAGTAAAAATTTCAAAATTTTGAGTTTAAATGTCTTTTCTGTCGAGCTGGTGGTGTGAAAAAAGTCTTGAAGTCCGAAAAAATCTAAGTTTTGGGTCATTATGTAAGTATTTCGGGCCTGTCAGACATTTTTTGTCCCGCCTTTTCTAAGTACGAAAGTGCATTTTGTTCCCCGATCGGCTGAAACCTCTGAATTTGTCCCATTTTCGGGGCCCATCGGAAGTTTTTGTCCCCAAGTGTCTCGAAGTTACTGTGCGAGATGTTCCAATTTCGGTCAAACCGCCCCGAACCGCGTACTTCGCACTTTCTTGTCCCAAATGTCCCAATTTTCAAAAGTGCACTCTGTTCCAATTTCGCCCGAACCGGCCGAGTCGCGTACTCTGGAACTTTTTGTCTCAAATTTTCTCAAGTTCAAACTTAAAGTTGCAACTCTGTTCCATTTTCGGCCGATTCACCCGATTTCGTCCCAACTGTCCCAAGTCCAAATTGTGCACGCTGTTCCATTTTCGGCCGAATCACCAGAACCGCGTACTTCACACATTTTTGTTCCAAGTGTCCCAAAGTCCAAAAGTGCAAGTTGTTCCAATATTGGCCGATCCGCCCGAACCGCGCTTTCAATGTTTCCAACTGTCCTGAAGCCAAAAAGTGCGAGCTGTTCCATTTTTCAGCCGAAACGCCTGGACCACGTCCCTTCATGCATTTTCATCCCAAAATGTCCCAAAATGCATTTGTGCGTCTTCTCCCTGTTTCGTCCGAATCAGCCGAGCCTCGTGTTTTCGCGCATTCGCGTCTCACATGTCCCAAGTGAACCTAATGCAACTCAATACTTAGTTTTTTTTCCTGCTCGACCCGAATGTGCTAAATTTGAATTTAAGTTGCGAAGATCAAATTTCAAGGACAGCTGGCAGAAGGACGAAGCTTTCAAGACGCCGTTTACATCAGTTTTCAAAGATATCCATTGTCATCTTCAAGATGAAACGTCTGGTGTGTCCCTCGTGGAAAAGACATAGCTGAGACGTTAAAGAAATTCAAGAAGCAGTTTCTGAAGACGGTGGGTCCTTCTCAGTGACTGTCCACCTGTCTCCTTCTTCATTCTTTTTCTCTTCTTCCTATTCCTTTCATATTCCATGTAATTAGTTAAGAAATTGTGTTTGGCATTCCTTAACTATTCTCTAGTTAAAAGAAACGGTTACGAGGAGTAACCAAATTGTAAGCTATATAATGGCCTTCTTTGCGCCATTTTGAAAAGAAGGAAGAACTTGGCATATTTTCTGCAAGTGTAAATAGATTATAGAGAAATCAATACAGAAGGACTTTCCTTTCTTTGTCTATCTGATCTCTGTCTATTCTAATCTTTCATTTGTTTTTCTTTGTGAAGATCATTTATCTCAAATTCGTTAGTCTCATCGATTGCATACTCTTCAACTTTGCAAGCTCGGTGATCTTATATAACCAAGAAGGAACTTTGTGTCCTTGATTAATGAATCTGTGTTATGTTAAGAAACTTTGCGTTCTGGCAGATGTTATTTACAGAACTTTGTGTCTTTAAATTCCATCTTACTTGTTCTATACGAATGATCTTGTTTTCAATTCACGGTGACTTCGCATACATAAAGAATTACTCTGATATCTATAATTCTACATGTTTGCCTTTCTGCTCTTTTCCATGCTCTCATTTCCTCAGTCCTTTTGTAATTGATGACCTTCATAGAAAACACTTTCGTGGTATCTAAGTTTAACCAACAAATCATGTCCTGTACATTTGTAAATAGGTTTGTTTCTGAATAAGGGAACCTCTCCCATTAAAGAGGAGGGACTTCTTGTCCCCTGACTGTTACTCTTCTAAAAAATCCTTTTTGAAAACCAACAGTTTTTTGGCGACTCCGCTAGGGAAAATCGCATTCCAGTTCTGCATTTTTGATCATCCTTTGATCTGGCGACTCCGCGTTTCACTCGAGGGAGAAGGGCCCTTGGTATCGAAGATTCTTAGTTTCAGCTTTTAGAACAACAAGGTTTTCCTTTCCCTTCAAATTCAACAAGAAATAGAAGGACCCGTTCGACAAGCACTCCACCTGTTCAAGATAGAAGTCCTACGGGTGGTATTCCTTCAAAGCCTGCTAGTCCCAATCTACGAGCTTTGATCCTTGCCGGTGTTACAGTTCCTCTCCAAGCTGTTTTTCCAAGAATGGCAGCGCCATTACCAAGGGGTCATTGTGTCGGGCCTCTGGCCCTTGCTCAGCCTTTGCATGAGTTACCCAGAGGAAACCGGAAGAACTTCCCCAAATTCAAATGCGATGAAAAAGTGCACCCTGATGAGCACATCACAGCCTTCGTTGTTGCATGTGGAGTTCTGGGAGTCGAATATGAAGACGTCTCCGTAAGGCTGTTTGTTGAGACGTTACAAGATAGTGTTACTGATTGGTTCTATCACCTTCCGGCTGGTGCTATAACCGACTGGGACACAATGAGAACTCAGTTCGAGAACCGTTTCAAGCCAGCAGAAGATGTGCATGCCTTGCTTGCCCAGGTCTCTCAGATAAAGAAAGATTCACAAGAGCCCATGAGGGAATTTGTGGCCCGGTTCAACAGGTTGGTAAATAAAATTCCAATGCCTACCCAACCTGTCGACCAAATTCAAAAGTGTTTCTTCCGAAATGCTCAATCACCCAAAGTTATTTATGCACTAAGAAGGGCTAATCTCGGAACACTAGCTCTGGATCAAGAACTGGCTGTTAGTATCAAAGATGACTTGATCATGTCAGGGAAGTTGAGAAGAGACCCTCCCAAATCTAAGTCTGCTGCTTCTTCCTCTTCCACCCCTGCACCTAGTACTGATCCATTAGTCCAGAAACTCGCAAATGATCTTGTCGCTATAAAGAAAAAGTTGGCTCAGCATGCGTCGTATGCAGATGTTCCAAGAAGAAATTTTCAGCCCAGAAATCATTTGTCTGCTCCTCACACAAGACTAGCACTTGAAGGACCTCCTGTTAAGGTTCCTGTGAACGCAACCTCTGAAGTTGAAGAGCCAGATGGTGATGAAACTTGCGAGGAGTTTGTGGAGGAATTTGATGATGAAGCAGAGGAACTTGAGGGATCTCGAGTGAATTTCTTTACCACTGAGGGCATTGATGATTATGATGAAGTGGTAGCAGACATGAATAGCGAATCTTTTGCTGTCATGACTCGAGAACAGACAAAGCAGAGGGAAAAGGTGACACAGCCCATAAAGAAATCTAAGGAGCAGTCGGCAACTATCCCTGTAATTACAAGAAGAGGATCTCCTATCCCTACTTCGTCTACACAGAAGGTGAGTCCTATCAATCCAGTTACCAAAGTTGCTTCTTCTTTTTCTCCTAAAGTTGATAAGCCTAGAATTCCAAATGATGATGGCCCGTCCACTTCTGGATCCTTTGATATTGTTGATCACCTAAAAAAGACCAAGGTACAAATCTCAGAAGCTGAGTACTATCAAACCCATCCCAAAGCCTTTTCCAAAATGATCCACTTTGTTAATTTCAACTCTAAGACCACTTCTAAAGGCCTTCTACCTACTCCTCCCTCTGCGCCACAACCCAGTCTGGTAGCTGCTGTCACCTCGCCTGGCGACAAAATTAAACCATTTTATGTAACACTTCTCATAGCTGGCCATAGGCTCAGTAATTGTGTCATTGACTCAGGAGCCTCAGATAATGTAATGCCTGCTAAAGTAGCTCATGCTTTAGGCCTAACCCTCACTCACACTTATGGATCCTATTACTCCATGGAAAGCAAAGAAGTGCCCCTGGTTGGAAGGATTAAAGATGCACAAGTGGCCTTTGTTGCTTTGCCTGAAAAGAAAGTCTTGGCTACCATCCTAGTAGCAGACATTCCTCCTTCTTATGGAATGTTGCTAAGTAGGAACTTCTGCAAAGATGTGGGTGGGGAAATCTAGATGGACTGGTCGCATGCACTCATACCTGTCAATGGACAAATGAAGAAACTGTTGCCTGAGAAACAATATGAGTATATTGTGTAGAAAACGGATGATCCTAAGGCACAAATAATCTATGAAGATATAGGTCATGGAAATTACATGATTATGTCCCCTGATGAAATCCAACCCTCCAAAGTGTCTCCTAAAGATCCCAATGGTGTTTGGATTTTAGAATTTGATGGAAGTTGTTCCTCAACTGGTTCTAGAGCTTGTGTCCTGCTAGTGTCACCTGAAGGATGCCTACATCCTTTTTCATTTAAGTTGCAGTTTGAAAACACTAATAATATAGCATAGTATGAGGCTCTCATTCTTGGACTGCAAGTGGCCAAGGAACAAGGTGTGAAGAACCTTCTGGCTCGTGGTGATGCAAAGTTGATTGTGAGGCAGGTCAGAAACCTCTTTCAGGTAAAAAATGGGAGGCTGAAGCATTACCAGAATCAGGTTTGGGATTCCATTGAATTCCTTGATGCTTTCTCTATTGAAGCAATACCTAGAGAAAAGAACAGTAGGGCCGATTCACTGGCTGTCTCAGGGTCACTACTGATTCCCCATCCTGAATTCTCTCAGGATAAGTTCACTATTGAAATGGTCCGCCGGCCTAGTGTACCTGACAATACCAATAACTGGCAAGTTTTCAACGATGACCAGCATTTGCTTTCCTTCCTGGAACTCAAGGGTAATTTTGAGCAACTGTATTTTGAGGGAAGTGACAACCTGCCTTGTGAGAGTGTGTCCTCTGACCAAGCCGTCACCCAAGGACAAGAAACAGATCAAGATGGATGCATCAATCTCAAAGGAAACAAGATTCCTAAAGGGTTGTTGAGTTTGGAGGAACTATTTGATAAGCATGACAAGTATGTGAAATCTAAAGCTTCTACTGGACCTCAGAAATCAGCTGAGTATGATAAGATTGATATTGGGAGTTCTAATGACCCTAAGCTAGTAAATATTGGAAAATGTTGTACGGAAGATGAGAGGAGAAAAGCAATTGATCTCCTAAGAAGGTATAAGGACGTTCTTGCATATTCTTATGAAGATCTGAAAGCCTTCAAGCCAAAAGATATGCAACACTCGATTCCTCTCAAACCAGGAATTAAGCCTTTCAAGTAGAAACAAAGGCAGTAGAACCCCAAAATAGCTGACACCATCTTTCAGGAGATTCAGAAGTTGTTGAAGGCTAAAATTATTTTTCCTATTCACCATTCGACATGGATTGCAAATATTGTGCCTGTCAGGAATAAAAATGGTGAGATCCGCATCTATGTTGATTTCAGGAACCTGAATCAGGCTTCTCTGAAAGATAAGTACCCTTTGCCTATGATGGATCAAATATTGCAAGCAGTAACAGGATCTGAAATGTTATCTATGCTTGATGGATTCTTTGGATACAATCAGGTAGAGGTTGATACTGCAGATCAACACAAGACAGCCTTCACCACTCCTTGGGGTACCTTTGCCTACAAGAGAATGCCTTTTGGGCTTATTAATGCTGGTGCCACTTTCCAGAGAGCTATGGATCTAGCTTTTGGAAGCTTGAAAGGGAAGTGTATTGTCATATACCTTGATGACCTGACAGTGTTTTCCAAGACAAGAGCAGATCATTTTGATCACCTGGAGACAGTTTTGCTGAGATACAGAGAGCATGGAATCTCTCTGAACCCTAAAAAATATGTCTTTTGTGTTACAGAGGGAAAACTATTAGGGCACATTGTCTCCGAGGATGGTATTAAGATTGATCCTGAATGAGTTCAAGCCATCCAGCAAATTCCTCTCCCAACCAGTAAAAAGGGTGTGCACTCCTTCTTCGGTAAGATCAATTTTTTAAGAAGATTCATCCCTGATTTTGCTGAATTAACTTTGAATATTTCTCAGATGATGAAATGGAAGAAAACATTTGGTTGGTCTTCTGAAGGAAAGGAATCCTTTGAGGGTATCAAGAAAGCTATCGCTAAAACTCCAGTTTTGGCTTGTCCCGATTTCAGCAAAGATTTCATCATCTATTGCTATGCTATAGATAATACCTTGGCTGCTGTCTTAAGTCAAGAAGACTCCGATAAACATGAGCTACCAATTGCCTTCATGAGCTATATCCTGAAGAATTATGAGCTAAAATACACCATGATGGAGAAGCATGCTTTTGCAGTAGTCAAAGTTGTTAAGCAGTTCTGTTTCTATATCCTCAACTCTCACTCTATGGTGATGGTTCCAGATACAACTGTTAAGTCAATTCTTACACAGCAAGAATTTGGATCCAAGAGAGGGAACTGGGTGGCTAAGGTCCAAGAGTATGACATTGACATTAAGCCGACCAAGCTGGTTCGTGGAAAAGGTCTTTGTGAGCTCATTGCTGAAGGAGCTAAACATGAATTGCTGGAAAAGAAAGCTGACCTTCCTACTGTTCTGTTCCTGAGTTCGGTTGATGAATGGTATGCTGACATCGCCCATTTTCTCACCTATAGGGAATGCCCCCCTCATTTAACTGCCAAAGAAAAGAGGACTGTTAAATTGAGGTCAGTGAAATATGTATTGTGGGAAAATGCCTTGTTCAAGCGTGGCTTAGATGGGAGATTTTTGAAGTGTGTGGACAAGGAACAACAGAGAAAATTGCTCTCATCTTTTCATGATCAGGCATGTGGAGGGCACTATTCATCAACGGTCACTGCTCACAAGATACTCCGGGGAGGATATTACTGGCCTACCTTATTCAGAGATGCATCTAAGTGGGTGGATAAATGTGAGGCTTGTCAGAATTTTGTGGGAAGACCTAAATTGGCTTCTTTGCCTCTCAAGCCAGTTGTGATTGAGGAACCATTTCAATAGTGGGGTTTAGACTTCATTGGTACACTTAATCCTACTTCTAGTGCTAGTCACACTCATGTGCTAACTGTCACTGACTACTTCACCAAATGGGTGGAAGCTATTCCAGTCAAGAGCACTACTTCTGAAGTGGTATGCAACTTCATCAAAGAGAACATCTTGGTAAGGTATGGTGTACCTAACAAGATTGTAACAGATAATGCTTCAAACTTCTCCTCAACTAAGATAATGGATTTCTGCTATGGGTATGGCATCTCTCTGGCTCATTCTTTAGATTATTACCCCCATGGAAATGGGCAAGCAGAATCCACAAACAAGAACCTGGTGACTATCATAAGGAAGTTGGTCAATGAATCTCAACAAAATTGGCACAAGAAGCTATATGATGCTCTTTGGGCAGACAAGATCACACCTAAAAGAGCCATTGGAATGTCCCCTTTTCAAGTGGTGTATGGAGTAGAAGCTCAACTGCCAGTAACAGTGGAACTGCCGGCCTTGCACCTGATGAAGGCTATTGAAGATACCAGTTTCAGGGATGCTTTAGATAAAAGGATCATGTACCTGCACAAACTGAATGAAGATAGATTGGAGGTTGCTGATAGGATATTCGTTCACCAGCAGAAGGTAAAGGTCCTGTTTGACAAAAAAGCTAGGTTCAGAGAGTTCCAAGTTGGATACACCATGTTGTTATGGGACAAAAGACATGAACCTCGTGGTAGCCATGGAAAGTTTGATTCCCTGTGGCTCGGACCTTTCAAGATCAGACACTTTGCTAGTAAGAACTCTTTCTATCTTGATTACATGGATGGTTCGCCCCTCCCACTTCCTTATAGTGGGCAGTATTTGAAGTTGTTCAAGTCCTAGGTGACTAGGGAGTCCCTTTGTATATTTTGTACAGTGTTTTCCTTCTGTTGTTTTGGTGTGTTTCCCTTCTATTGTTTTTGTGTGTTGCCCTCTGTGTTGGTCTGTTTTTGACTCCATGGCCCAATGGATAAGGCATTGGTCTGCTTCACCGAGTTTGTCTAAGTTCTTGCCTTGTCTCATTCCTTGAATTTATGCCAAGTCATCCCCAGAAGGAGCCAGCTGTTGTCCACTCAAAATTCCCCGCTCTGTCAAAAGTAAAAATTTCAAAATTTTGAGTTTAAATGTCTTTTCTGTCGAGCTGGTGGTGTGAAAAAAGTCTTGAAGTTGAAAAAATATAAGTTTTGGGTCATTATGTGAGTATTTCGGGCCTGTAAGACATTTTTGTCCCGCCTGTCCCAAGTACGAAAGTGCATTTTGTTCCCCGATCGGCCGAAACCTCCGAATTTGTCCCATTTTCGGGCCTGTCGAAAGTTTTTGTCCCAAGTGTCCCGAAGTTACTGTGCGAGATGTTCCAATTTCGGCCGAACCGCCCGAACCGCGTACTTCGCACTTTCTTGTCCCAAATGTCCCAATTTCAAAAGTGTGCTCTGTTCCAATTTCACCCGAACTGGCCGAGTCGCGTACTCCAGAACTTTTTGTCTCAAATTCCTCAAGTTCGAACTTAAAGTGCACTCTGTTTCATTTTCAGCCGAATCACCTGAACCGCGTACTTCGCACATTTTTGTTCCAAGTGTCCCAAAGTCAAAAGTACAAGTTGTTCCAATATCGGCTAATCCACCCGAACCGCGCTTTCATGTTCCAACTGTCCCGAAGCCAAAAGTGTGAGCTGTTCCATTTTCGGCCGAAACGCCCGGACTGTGTCCTACGCGCATTTTCGTCCCAAATGTCCCAAAATACATTTGTGCGTCTTCTCCCTGTTTCGTCCGAATCGGCCGAGCCTCGTGTTTCGCGCATTCGCATCTCACATGTCCCAAGTGAACCTAATACAATTCATACTTGGTTTTTCCCGCTCGACCCGAATGTGCTAAATTTGAATTTAAGTTGCGAAGATCAAATTTCAAGGACAGCTGGCAGAAGGACGAAGCTTTCAAGACGCCGTTTACATCAGTTTTCAAAGATATCCATTGTCATCTTCAAGATGAAACGTCTGGTGTGTCCCTCGTGGCAAAGACATAGCTGAGACGTTAAAGAAATTCAAGAAGCGGTTTCTGAAGACGGTGGGTCCTTCTCAGTGACTGTCCACCTGTCTCCTTCTTCATTCTTTTCTGTTCTTCCTATTCCTTTCATATTCCATGTAATTAGTTAAGAAATTACGTTTGGCATTCCTTAACTATTCTCTAGTTAAAAGAAACAGTTACGAGGAGTAACTGAATTGTAAGCTATATAATGGCGTTCTTTGCACCATTTTGGAAAGGAGGAAGAACTTGGCATATTTTCTGCAAGTGTAAATAGATTATAGAGAAATCAATACAGAAGGACTTTCCTTTCTTTGTCTATCTGATCTCTGTCTGTTCTAAGCTTTCATTTGTTTTCTTTGTGAAGATCATTTATCTCAAATTCGTTAGTCTCATCGATTGCATACTCTTCAACTTTGCAAGCTCGGTGATCTTGTATAACCAAGAAGGAACTTTGTGTCCTTGATTAATGAATATGTGTTACGTTAAGAAACTTTGCGTTCTGGCAGATGTTATTTACAGAACTTTGTGTCTTTAAATTCCATCTTACTTGTTCTATACGAATGATCTTGTTTTCAATTCACGGTGACTTCGCATACATAAAGAATTACTCTGATATCTATAATTTTGCATGTTTTCCTTTCTGCTCTTTTCTATGCTCTCATTTCCTCAGTCCTTTTCTAATTGATGACCTTTATAGAAAACACTTTCGTGGTATCCAAGTTTAACCAACAAATCATGTCCTATACATTTGTAAATAGGTTTGTTTCTGAATAAGGGAACCTCTCCCATTAAAGAGGAGGGACTTCTTGTCCCCTGAATGTTGCTCTTCTAAAAATTCCTATTTGAAAACCAACACGTTGCACACATTCTTAACTATTCCTAGCTATACTTTGAGCATTTTAGTTTGGTTATATTATTACCTCGATTTCAAAGAGTGCTAGGTGTTACCATTTGTGCGTGTTATATCAATAACACCTCGACATCAATACTTCACTTTCCAGTAAAGTGGGTTAACATATCTTGGTGATATTGCTATGTCATTCATGAATTGTAATTAGCACTTTTTGAGATATAGGTCTTAATTGAGTTTGAGTTCGCTCATCATATATCTTGATTGGGAGATCACATTGACTTCTTGTTTTTACTTACGGTTTGTTCATTTCCTTGAACTTGGCATAAGTGAAGACATCTTGTTGATCATCTTTGCATCACATTTTCATATGGTGTATTTCTTTGTTGATTGGCTTTGTGTTTCACACTCGCATGATTGTTCCTTGTGATTATTCATTTAGAAAACTTATTTTCTAGGACAATCCCTTTTTATCTCATCAATATTACATCATCATGATGTCTATTTTCCTTAGACCTTTTTCAGAAAATCACACACACGTATCAATACTTACGACATGTCTAGTTAGTTGTCCTTATGCTACCCAAATCGACATGTCACTTCCTTCCCTTTGAAGGAGTTTCATCACACTATCTAAATCTAGACATTTGTGCTTAGAAAACAACAAAAATGATTGAGTATCGCGCGGTTCCCCATACTTACAAAAATATGGAACCTAGGTTTAGCAATTCAAAACAAAAGATTCCCATTACAACTAAACCTCGTTTGGTTCTTCGTGCTAGAGAGCCCATGCGAGTAACTCATTCCCCACCTTCATCTCATAGTCAGTGGTATGATTTGGACACATCTGATTCAAATTATTATTCGAGTTCCCCACACTCTTCTTATAATTATAATCCAAACATTTCCTCTTCTTCTGAGGATTCCAATCCAAATATTTCCTCTGACTCTTCTGAGGATTCAGATCCAAACTACTATTCGGATTCATCTAATTCGACTCCCAATTCATCTAATGCGAGTCCTAAGTCATGGTCCTCCCTTTCTTTACAGGTTCCTCTTCATCAATCATCTAATGTGAATCTTATGTCATAGTCCTCCCTTTGTTCGCAAGACCCCTTTTATCAGTCACCCTAATGACATCTTCTTCCTTTGAAGATACACGCAACTCCAAATCCCTCCAATCAGAAGTATAATACAATTCTTGAATCGCGGTACTCTCTTCCTTCACATGACCCTTGTAATCATTCATCTAATGTGATGCTTGAAGCATAGTCCTCCCCTTCTTGGAAGGACCTTCTCCATTAATCACCCACATGAATATCTTCCTTCTGTGAAGATTCGTGTGACTCAAAGTCCTTCAAGATAAACATCTGAATTGACCCATGCATCGTAATCTACATAATTTTGACTTAATCCTACTATTTTACATATGACATACCATTGTATAGGTAGATCCACACCACCTTATTCTACTCTTGAGACATATAGCTACACTTATTCTTCATCCCCCACACCATCTTCTTCTATCAATAAACATCAAACATATTCTCAGCCTTCCACACCAAGTGAACCTATTTCTTCCAATAAACCCCTAGGGATCGATCAACAACTCATACCGATTGATCTCTTTCAGAATGAAGAAAAAATTAGGGCATTTATAGGGGCACATGAAGATATTCCTTTAGAAGATTACGAGAAAGGATTCTCTTTATACTTCAATGCGTCTGCATATTGTGAGGAAAAGGTTGATTATTTTGATCAAGAAATGGAGGAAGAACCTCAGATTATGTAACTTGATCCTCCTCGTATTCTTCCATATTCACATTCTTCATTATGTGATGAAACTCCTTGGTCTTGCATGGATCCATGGCCTATCTTCTCATCACCCAATAACTCTTCATTTATCATAATTCCTCAATCACAATCTCTGGTGGGGTCAATGCCAAGTAGCCCTTCATCTTCATCTAGGTGTGGGTCACCTTCTAGTAGTCCTCTCTCTTCTATTTGTGGGACATTTTTGAGTAGCCCACTATCTTCGATTATTGGGGCACATCTAACTAGCTCCTTATCTTCTATGTATGAATCACCCCCGGGTAGTCCATCATCTTCTATTCTTGGGCCAAATCCCGGTAGTCCATCATCTTACATCTATAGGTCACATCCTAGTATCCCTTCTTCTTCTATTCTTGGCCCACATCCTAGTATCCCTTCATCTGCTATTTATGGGTCACGTCTTAGTAGCCCTTCTTCTTCTATTCTTGGGCCACATCCTAGTATCCTTTCACCTTCTATCCATGGCTAACCTCTTGGTAGCCCATCCTCCTAAATTCTTGGACCATATCCTTTTTAGCTATCACATATTTCTTCTATCAATGGTTGTGGCAAGCCCACTACCATTCCTATCGTTCTTATCATCAATCATAAAATTTCACATTCTTCTCCTTGTCGAGGTCAAAAAATTCAAGCCTCATCCTATAAGAAACCCAAACAGGTTCATTATCAAGCTCAGGTCAAAAATTCTAAGAGCTCAAAATCCCCCAACAACTGGAACAATCTAAAAGTTGTAAATCAAGCGCAATTCAAGAACGCACATTAACATAACCATCAAGTATGTCGTAAAGTACATAAACCTTTGGATAGGGAACTCAAGCTTCCACATACAAAATCCATGTTTCAGGATAAATCACAGTCCTTTGTTGAGTGTGATCTCACCACAATTATCGAGATTGGGGAAAAGATGACTCTTGATAAAGAAACACGCTTAGTCTCCCTTATCAAGGAATTCGCAAACATTGTTGTTGCATCCTATCACACAGAGTGACTTTGTTAGTAAAAATGGTTCAAAATATATATATATATATATATATCAAAAATCTAAAAAAAAAAAAACAAAAATCAAAGGTACAAAGATCAAACATTGCAATCAGGTGTTGCGTACACATGGATATTTCTTTCTTCCCTTCCTTGTTATTCTTCTACAAGTCTTGCTACCATTTTCATCCCTTCGGTGATATTTTGGTTATCTTATTTGCATGCATTTTACGACATTTATCTCTATGGTATCTGTTTGCCCCTGGTCTTTTATCACCTTGGTAAATTAAAGAACGACTGACCTCATGGAGATCCTATCACATTCAAACATCTAATAAACTTGTTGTGAAGAAATTTTGGACATATTTGTTGAAACTAGTCAATGTTGTCATGACAATCACTTCCACCTCCTTCCATCAAGCCATCAGTGGTTCTTAACCCGTTGTCAAACAAGAGAGCTGAAATAAGTTTTCAAAAAGTAAAAGAATCAAACAAAACTCAAAAGCTAAAAGCTATAAATCAAAAGAAAATTAATATATAACTCTCTCTTGGGGTATTTCCAATAATATATCGGGGCTATGGGCACCTGACTGGAAATAGATAAATGTTGTGATTAGAATCAAATACATCTCCGTCGGGGCTATGGACGCTTGGCTGAAAGCGGAGCAATGTACGGCTATCCTTTCACCCTCCATTCACAAAATCACTTATCAAAATAAATCATTCCTACACATTGGCTAGAGTCTCTTCACTTGTTGTCTATTAAATCTTCACTTCAAGAGGTAATAAAATCCATGTGCACACACTGGATCTCTATGACTAACTAGGATTAGTATGTTACCAAATTTATTTTTTTGGACCTTGTTCAGACTCTTACTCTAGTCCATATCTTGTCTCACGATTTGTGCATTTGGCTAATCAATTTTTCCTTGCGAGGCTTCTAAGCTACATTCATATCATTCACATCATTCTTCTACTTCGTTCAGAACATCCATGTGTATAAGATTAATTTTTTCACCATGTTTTCAGACACCTTTGTCCCCTTAAAAAAAAAAACAATCTTCTCCTTCCTTTCTATCATGTGCTTTTAGGTCAAATTACGTTGGGGGCATCCTTACCTTTTCCCAGCACTTCATGGGTTTACGTTCTCCATCATGTTGAACCTATCCATAATGGCTTTGGGTCACACTTCTACTTGTGAAGATTTTACCTTTGAATACTCCCACCTAATCGTTGGGGAATTTTTTTACATCTTCACCCTTTTGGTACGCACGTGGCATTTTTCCCTTGTATATTCCCCACCTCACGTTAGGGGCATCCATGCTTTCTTGGTTACCTGCACATAGCTTTGGAAAACTATTAAAAACGCAAAAACAATAGAAATTTTTTTCAGACAACAAAAAAACAATAGAAAATTGTTTCCAAAAAACACAAAAATAAAAGAACATTGTTTTGAGAAAACACAAAAACAATAGAAAATTGTTTCACACAACACAAAAAAAATATAAAATTGTTTCAGAAAACACAAAAACAATAGAAAATTGTTTTGAGAAAAGAACAACAAGAATAGAACATTTTCCCCTTTCAAAAAATAATCTTCTCCTTCCATTCAATCATGTGATTTTAGGCCAAATTACGTTGGGATCATCCTTGCCTCTTCCCAACACTTCATGGGTTTACGTTCACCATCATGTTGAACCTATCCGTAATGGCCTTGGGTCCCATTTCTACCTGTGAAGAGTTTACCTTTGAATACTCCCACCTAATTGTTGGGGAATTTTTTACATCTTCATCTTTCTGGTACGCACGTGGCCTTATGCCCTTGTACATCCCATCTATCGCTGGGGGCATCCACGCTTCCTTATATTCCTGTACATAGTTTCATAAAACTTTTAAAATCAACCAAAACATTCACATATGTTAGAGAAAAACAATCATAAAAAAACATTCAAATATGTTTCAAAAAACTTCTAAAAATTGAAAATCATCCTACAAAATGTCACTCTTTGGTGTTCACTTGTTCATGTGTGCGGCTTGCGGATCATATTGATCCACCTCCATCAACAAAAGCTAGGTTGCTTACTTCATTCGTACTTTGGGGCACAACGAGTTACCTGGTACTATTTTGTAGTGCACATTGCTTTTCCATCGGACCCAAGTGTCCTCCGTTATTCCCCTCGCATGTATCCTTACATAGGGCACCATCATCAACCCTTGTCGTTAATTTGCTAGGGTTGTAACAGAAGCTTGATAGTAAAAAACATTATATTATTTTTCTCTATTAGTTTATCTTGCTTACTTTCTCATATTGCATTACATTTTGTATGTTGCATGGAGTTAGGCATCTTTCACTTTCTTGTATTGCATTACATTTTGTATGTTGTATGGAGTTAGGCATCTTTCAATTTCTCGTATTGCATTGCATTTTGTATGTTGCATGGAGTTGGTGTTTTCAGCAATGGACAATCATTCGTAGTATGAATTTTCATGTTGTTCTACCTTTGTCGTATGCTTATATTTTTCATAAGGACTAATGAGGTAGCTCTTATGGTAATATGATGACATTGAAATTGTTCGAATACATAGTGGATAGAGGCTAAGCTCTTCTCTCCCCTCCTCCATATTCATTCTACATCACTTTCCTCTCACTCCTATCCTTCCATTTTACGGAGGCATCTTGCCTCTTCCCATTCTTCTACCTACTTCTCATCTTTTTCGATCGTCGATCGTCCTCCTTCATCACCCCATCGAAACTCAAGGGGCCATGTCTCACTTCTACTAATTTTTCTTCTACCTCTTCACAATTCCACATGTCTACTATCTTTGAAGTGGTATCACTTATGCCACCCCAAAGAGGGGCAAATGTAGACACCCATAACTACGCCCAAGCAATTTAAATACTTAAATTGTGTTAATTATCATCTTTCTCACAAATCGACGACATATCATCAAACGCACTCATTTTCCCTCAGATCATCATTAATTAATTACACTAAGCTAATTAATTAAGTTGCCTATCCAACAAATACCCTAATTAATGACCTTCCGTTAATAAATCACCCCTTCTACCTAGACTAATTAGTTATTATTAATTAATTAGCTTTCCCTTCCATATAACTAATAAATCAATATTTAATTAATTTAATCCCCTTATAATAGCCTAAATCGCAATAATATTCTTCTAATTGGCTTGTATAAGCTTACACCTACCTATTAATTAATCACCTTTGATTAATTAAAATACCCCCAACTCCCGTGACTTGCTAAACATGTATTAAACCCTTCTAAAGTAAGGTTACCTTTAATAGAGCAACCTTATCCATTCCTAATCTTGTTTTAATTTTATCCCACATTCATGAGAATGTGTTGAATCCTTTATCCTTTGGGCTATATAAAGAGCCCTCCACCTACCTTTTTACTTACACCTAAACTCCTTAGAGAGCAAATGCAAAGCATATAGAAAAGAGACTAAGAGCTTGCACCTTGCCCTTTTGAGAGTTCATCATCTTAAAGAGTTAAGCCTCTTTCTTAAAGTGCTTGGGTCATATGGGAGGTGTCAAAAGGGTCTTGTAGCCCAACTTTGATTAGCCCCCATTCCTAGGTTCTTGGAATATTAAGGACAACTATTTTGATAGCCATGGAGCTTACTTAGGTTCATTCATTTATTTGTTGTTAGAGAATAGAGGAGTTTAAATATTTAGCATTGTTAGTTTCAAATTTTGTATTTATGAATGCTAGCATCTAACCCTTCTTTAATTCTTATCATGATGGTGTTTATGCTTTGTTTTAGCTAAATTGTAGAACTATTTTAGGTGGTAGTTCTTGCTTCATTTGATTTAGCATTAAGCAAAGTATAGATGCACACAAATAGCACAATGAGAGAACCAGATGGAGATGGAGATAACTGTGAGAGGATTTTTTATAGGTCACCAACTTCAAGGTCTTGGATCTAACAAGACATCTCTAGGTGCCACGGAGTCTGAGATATCAACCATTGAAGATATGGCATGTTTGGGCCTCAGGGCTCTTAAGGGACTACGCCCAGACGAGGTAGCCCGAAAGCACAGGTGGAGGAAACCACTAATGTTCAATGATTTTTCCATAGGATACAAATATGTAGAGTATGAATTCAGTTTTATTTGGGAGACCACCAATGTTCCAAATGTTCATTTTGAAAGAATGAATATCTTCAATCAAACAGAGAATGAAGAGCCTAATTTTATTTGGACATTAAAAAAGGTTGTTTGTGCCCAAAAAGAAGCCGAAGGCCATATAAATATTCACTCTTTAACTTTAGATGGCAATGAACATCGTGAAGAAAAATAATTAGGTGAAGATGTAACTATTATTCAAGAATAAATGCCTCCTCAAAGTCATAAAGAGTCAATTTGATTACCCAAAAACATCTGGAAGAACTTAAAAATAAGATATGAGTAAAAGAAAAGGAAAAATGGGATGTGTGGAAGGATCACAACTTAACTAGAATGGAAGATCTATGTGATGTTTTTGATGGAATCATGGATAATCTTAAGGAAAACATGCCAAGTTGATTATTTTTATTAATCCTAGCTGCTTCAACTTCACAAATCAAACCGGGTAGTTCCAAAAGCAGCATACTAGCAAGAAAAACTAAAATGAAGTATTGATAATTGAGCCTAAAACTCATTTAGAATTGTAATTTATTTTTTGATTGAATATTCACCCATAGTTTCTTTTTCGAAGGAAGAAATTCATTCTATATGTGAGAAATAGAATGCTGAATTAGTATATTACTTTGACTATATAGGTTAGATTTTTGTAGTTGGTCAATTAAAGTTTGAAGCTCTTCAGTACTAACTTGGAAAAATTTTCAGGGCCCTCTATGGAAGCCTCTTGCAGTTTTATCCATCTCCATCTAGTTCTCTCGTTGTGTTATTGTTTGCAAATGCACGAAATAGTGCAGTCTGAGTCAGTGCAGGGTTGTCAGACTCTGTAGTTTGTAAACGAAAGATCGTGGCACCGAACCAACTACACCAACACATTGTGATGGCTAGGTGAATGATATTGGAGGATTATTTTTGGTTCCCTATGCTCCCCATGCTTTCAGGCTACCTCTTCTAGGCGTAGTCGCTTAAGAGCCCTGAGGCCAAAACACGCCATATCTTCGATGGGTGATTTCTTAGATTTCGTGGCACCTAGAGACATCTCAATAGATCCCAGACCTCCACATCAGGGCCCTCTATGAAAATGTATCATATTTTTGTCCATATCCATTTGGTTCTCTTGTTGTGCTATTATTTGGAAATACTCAAAATAGTGTAATTTGAGTTAGTATAGGGCTGCCAGAGGCTGTAGTTTGCAAATGGAAGCTCGTGGGACCAAACCAACTATACCAACACGTCGGGGTGGCAAGGTGAACACTAGTGGAGCATTCTTTTTGGTTCCCTACGCTCCCTATGCTTTCGAGCTACCCTGCCTAGGCGTAGTCAGTTAAGGGCCTTGAGACCCAAACACGCCATATCTTCGACAGGTTATTTCTCAGACTCTGTGGAACCTAGAGACATCTCCTTAGACTTGAGACCTCCATGTCAGCACCCTCTACAAAATCCTCTCACAGTTTTCTCTATCTCTTTCTAGTTCTCATTTTTATTCTATTGTTTGTGAACATGTGAAATAGTGCAGTTTGAGTCAGTGTAGGGCTACCAGAGGCTTTAGTTTACAAAAAAAAGCTCATGGGAACGAACCAACTGTTCCAAAAAAATGGGGTGGCTTGGTGAATGCTAGTGGAGGCTTTGTTTTGGTTCCCTCTGCTCCTCGTGCTTTTCAGCTACCTCGTCTAGGTGTAGTCCCTTAAGATCTCTGAGTCCCAAACATGCCATATCTTCGACGAGTGATTTCTTGGACTCTGTGGCACATAGAAATGTCTTGTCAGATCCGAGAACTCCATGTTGGGGCCCTCTAGCAAAGCCTCTCTTTGTTTTCTCCATCTCCATTTAGACTGATTCAGTGTAAGGTTTTCCATTGCCTATCACCTGAATAATATAGGTGGTTCATACAATATAGGTGGTGAAATGAGAATTTTAGTAAGATATTTTTACAATATAGGTGGTGAAATGAGAATTTTTGTTTGTTGTTCCTTTCTAATATTTAATTTCTCTTAGCTTCACTTGGCTTCGAGAATAATAACTTATCTACTAATAGTTCTAACCACGTGAAAGTGGAAGGTTGTTTGGCACCACTAACCTACATAAACATGTTGGTAAGAAATTAAATAGAATTTTAAATCATACAAAATTTAAGGAAATATTCAAATTAAATTCATGAAGACCATACCTTTGCAAATTTAATCCAATGAACTGTAAGGATCAAATTTTTTCTTGACAGTAGAAAAAATTACTTCATGATATGAATTACGAACCTTCCATAGATTTTTATTTTATGGCTGACCTTGATATTTGATCAATTTAATATTTTTTGTAAGGACCAAATGTGAATAGTGAAGTATCTTCCAATGTACTTCATAGTCTTCAAAGAACCAAATGTTTGATTTTTTGATAGGATATCGTCAAAGCCAAGTTCCAGTGATTACCGTTGATCCAGTGGAATAATTAAGGTCTTCACCATCAATGATTGTGGAAGTCAATTTTTTTCCCCTCTACACAACGAGATAAGAAGTAGCATATTAACTCTTTGTTAAATTCCGTTGCAATAACTGTAAAATCATGCCCTATGTATCACAAAGTAAAATTGTTCAGTCAATTTATAAATACATTAAGGGTTGACCATTTAATACTTTATAAATCTAAAACATGGCATGTACATATATGTATGTACCTTGTTGCCCTAAATCAAAGACTTGGTCAAAGTCAGGTGATGTTTTCATTTGATCTGAAGACCCTACAAGTTATAATGCTTGTAGAACTTGATGTGTGTCAAGTGGAATTAGAGGTCTATAAGTCCAATCATCCACCCAATGTTGTGACTCACATTCATTCCATGCAAAATAAATGCATGATATACAAGAACATGTCATGCACCTAGTATAAATAGTCCAAAAATTTGCATCTAAACTACGTAATGAGTGCATATCACTTGATCCTGTAATTGTCATACAATCATAGAAGTTTTCCAGATATTTTTTCTCTATCAAAAAAATATCTACGAACCGTTAATCTCTCTAGACATTCATGGCCCATATTCTTAACACACTAATCAACAATGTTTTTGACATCTGTAAATTTAACACCATCCTTGAACTTTAACTCTTCTCTTGCAAGTACTCTTTTCACACATGCTCCTACACCATCATGCTCTACTTTTCCATGCCCTTCCTCAGTAAAAATCTAGATATGCTATACATTTGTTTCTTTGTGCATATTGTGTAGCCAATAAAACATTTGTGCAATCTTGAATTGTGATGTGCAATTGTCTGACCAAATGTAATGTTGATTGAAACTAATGTTCCTCTCATTCAAGTTTGCATAAAACACCTAGAAACACCCTTGTACATATTCTGTAGAATGTTTTTGATCATAACTAATGTAAAAATTATACTCTCTTAATATTTTTGATCTTGCTCAATGCTTTCAGGAGAGTGTTTGAATGTTATATGCACAAAAAAATAAACTTGCACTTAGTTATAATATTAAGACTAAACCTCCATTTGAGGCTGCAATGTTTAATTCTCTATGAAGTCAACTATGGAAATAATAGTACCAAGTGAGAATGTGTCATTCCTTAACTTGAAATGTTCATCTAACCATCGAGCTCTATGTGTGTGCCTTGCATACTCATAAAAAATTTCCTCTCTGAATTTGACCATATATCTAACAAGCTCAGACCTCTTAAATTATTTTTCATCTCTTAATTTATATGCCACCAATTTATATTTGGTGAAATCAACCAATTATTTTCCTATTGAATATGTACTCTCCTCGTGGATACAACTTTTTTGGTTTGGTAAGACACTGCATACATTGCATGTTTCATCTAAACATGCTTTGTTATAAAAAAATTGTCTTGTTGATATTTCACAAAATATTGTCGGAATAAATTCCCTTTAAGATTTTTGTGGGACATTTATTCCACACTCCTGCAACATGATGTCAGTATGCAAAACACGATGCGTTTGACAAAAATATCATAATGCATTGAAAACTCAACATGATGCCTGCAACAACAAGTGGTATGAGTGATTGATTTTCACATAAAAGGGTTTGCTCATTTCAAAGAATATTTGGCTAATGTTAATCAGTGGATTTTAATTTTTAAACTTAGATAACAATTCTATTTGAGTCATATCTAATAAATGTTGTGCACATGATTCACAATTATGAGAACCTATTCTCTTTTTAATGTATCTCTTCTATTTGGTGACACCCTCATGTTCTCATTCTAAAATTTTACAATTAATTCTTTTAGAATATTAGATGTATTATTGTATTTTCATGGAATTCTGCGAGAGAAAGGCCAATAGTCAGTGTTATTGACTAACTCAAGACGTTTACGTCTCTCTATTACTTTCATTAGTCTTTTTCTATTTAGCTTCAAAGCACTACTTTTTTTTCTAATCAAGTATTTATTAACTATTTTATCACTTACTATACAATTAGATGATGCATGTCGTGTAGCATTACTATCTTTTGTGTGTCTTTTTCCACCTATAGTTTGGTATGCTCTATGTATGTTTTCAACAATTGACGCATTTTTATCAACAACATTAAATATTCTTAACCCCAGGGTCTTCATTATAGGTATCATCTTAATTAATTTCATCAATGAAATAAATAATTGACATATTTTTGTGTCATTTAAATTCTCAAAGTAATTATCCCAAATTGCACTAGCTTTTCTTCTCGCATTTCTTTCAAACATTTTGTTAGGCCATGGTTTTATAATGTTTTCATCAATTTCAATTAAGTGAATTGGTTTTCTTTGTGAAATGGAAGGAGGTGTTCTTAGAGGTGAAGATTCGTTTATAAGATTACTTTCTTCATTTAGTGTTTTCATACAAATTTTGGGGTTAACATTTGTATTCTCAACTAAGGGTTCAACAATTAGATTGATATCAATTTATTCATCCATACCAACATTATCATTCAATTTAATATCATTATTCATTTCAAAATCATTATTCTCTACATTTGCATTATGTATTTCATCCCAATTTTCTAATACATTAGCTACATTTGATATAGCGGATGTACCTTTCCCTGCTCAAAGTCTTTGCATTCTCTTCAATTTCATTATTTTCTTCTCTTCTAATTTCTATGGTGTCTTATTCTTGACTTTAATATTATCCTTAACTCGATGTTTATCACCCATGGTTAGAAAAAATCAACTAGTGGGGTAGGGGATAAAATGAAATACTAAAAAATCATGCAAGAAAGTAGAAAAAATTATAGACAAAACAGAATGTTTGCAGAATTCATGTGAAAGAGATGAAAGGGACATTGGGGGGCCACAATGTATAAAACAAAGAAAAACATGTACGCGTTATGTAATGCATACACATTATAACGCATAAGCATTTTGTGTTTTCTCTTTTCCCAAGCCATGCCTCAAGACTTGGGATCTGATTTGGATCCCCAAGCCTGAGGCATGGATCTGCACAAACACAGAAAACAACATGTTTTTATAAGAAAATGTAAATATGCCACTACCTCTATGATAAATCAAAATAAAACAATCAAACCATTTTTAAAAAATTATACCACGGTGTAGAGCAAATTCTCTTCTTTCTAAAAATATAATTTTTCAAATTTTATCACTAATATAAGGTTTCCATATTATTTATTTTCTAACTATTCCTTTTTATAGCTATTTTTTGAAGTGTAAGTATGTCTATCTTTCATGGTGTATATTTTTTTTGGGTGATCAAAACTAAAAAAATTTATACTAGCCGAAACTAGGCATAATTCTATACATATTTAAAAAAAAAATCCTAATTTTTGATATTTTTTGTGGTAGTTAGGGGGTGCACGGTCAGAGCTCTATTATTTTTCAAAACATAAAATTTTTGTACTAGAAAAAACATAAATAAAAAAATATTCTCTAAAAAAAATCTAAAAAAATGGAACCCAAACTAGATGATCCTAGCTATCTTTCTACCAAAGGGTTTTCAAAAATATTGTTATCACCAAATCACAGCACCCCTATGTTCATACAATTGCATATACTTGAACTCACAGTGTGATTGGATAACATGGGTACTACCTCCAAGTTGTGGGACTTGCAAGTTGAGATAGACCTCCAGAGAAAGCTCGTTCTTGCTCATAAACTACCTGCCACAATCTACTCTAATGCAGGGTAAACTAACTATTATAATCTAACTTTCCAAGGGACCAGGGAGAGAGAATGCATAAAATTAAATCCTACACTAAAGTGGTGATACACCAGAAAAGGAGGGTGTGAGAGTAGTCTTCCAATGCGTGAGATACAAATACAAAGTGCACACTAGAAGGGGTGATGACAATTCTCCATAATCTAGCAAAATGCATTCACAAGAACATTTCAAACATACAAAATGATAATGGATCCCTGAAGGAACATAAAAATAGACACAATATTATTGTAATCAAGGTTGAAGGGAAAAGAAGAATGCAAGAAAACACAGTAGGGGAAGATGCATCCACAAACTTATATTTTATTGCTTCCCGATATGCACAGCTCAATCGGTTAGAAGATAAGGGCCTGGATCACCATGAAAGGAGTCCAAAACAATGGCTTGTAGCACATTAACTTCACAAAGAAATTTTGGTAGAGCTTTGCTACAAAAAACTACTCCCTTTACAATGAGCCCAACACTCCAATTTATATGAAAATGAGAAGAGAGAGAGAAGGGGAAAATGGAAATCCATAAATCTATCCTTCAACCACTTGTAAGAGGAATTAAATAGAGTGAAATGATTGTGTGTTACTTTAAAAATTCTCCCCATACTATCCCAGGTGCTGCAGTAGAGAAAGAATGATGACCATGCCTCTTAATTTCACTCCCAACTACCAAATAAAACACTGTTATGAACCCGAAAAAGTTTTATAAAAAATACCCACAAATTTCTCATCAAATACATAATTTCTTGATTTTTGTGTGTTGGTATCAGAGCCATGATTCCAATGGTACCAATTTTGTGTGATTTTGTTGAGAAATACAAAATTTATGGCCTTCTAAGTGCAGGCAGCTATTTTGGGTCTGGCAGGGATTTTCTGTCATTTGACGGGAATGAGCATTAACTGACTAGAGCCGAATATGTTTATTTTATTTGATGGGAATGAGAATTAATTGAATGGAGTGTAGAGGAATTTGTGCTCATTCCAGAAAGTCCAATTTTGTGAAAATCGGAGCTCATAGTCAAAAGTTATGGCTGTTTGAAGTTTTGGGAGTTGAACATTGACTTTTCCTTTGAATTGCGGATATTGCAGCAAAATCGGGTTCGCGTGTCCCAGCTGTCCCAGACACATTCTTCCACATCAGCTGATTCAGGATTCCTTATCCCCCTTTGCAGCCTTTTCACCTTTGTGCATCTCACACGTCTCGCACGTACTTTTTTCCTGGCTGTCTCGGATGAAAATCTCTACACCGCCCACAATTGACTGACTTGCGAAAAATTGGCCAACTCGCGTCCCATGCGTACTGATGTCCCAACTATCCCGCAAACCACCTGGGATAAAAATGTCTGACTTATCAAATTTTATTTGTATTTAAGCCATGAACTTGGTACAACGAACCTCGGTACGACCCGCACTGGTACAATCCGCACCCTTCAGACCCACAATGCTTTAAAACAATCCTGTGACCTTATTTTTTGTATTTATTCCATTTTTTCTAACTCGTTGGGATTTTTTCTTGGATGGGAGAGTTAGAGAGAAGTCGAAGGGCCCCCAAAAAACATGATTTCGGGCCTTGAATCAATCTTCTTGCTCGGGATTGAAGAATCTGCTGTAGGTTATCAAAATTAACTTGACGGGTGAATTTTGGATAAAAATTACTAAATGGTGTTAAAAAAATTGTGGGGGGCACAAAATTCACTCTATTATGTTTTTTAACAAAAACAAGAGCATATTTTGGTATTTTAGTTGTTTGAACCACTTAAACTTATCCATTTTCAATAAAATTTAGTAGCTTAGAAACTAGACTCAAAATTCTACGATTCATATTTCTACAACATATTCCAATTTTGAGTGTAACTGTTATCCAAAATTCACCCCTCAAGGTAATTTTGATAACATGCATCAAATTCTTTAGTCCCAAGCAATTATATTGAGTCCGAGCAAAAAGTCATGTTTCTAGGGTCCCCTCAGATTTTTTCTAACTCCCCTGTCTAAGAAGAAGGGAGCAAGTTCTGAGAAAATGTGAAAAAATTGCAAAAAACAAGCTCGGGCCAGGAAAAATTGTGAAAAATGGCTAAGTCCTAGTCCTCGCAACATTCAGGACATGAGGGACATCTGGACGTGAACCGGCCGAAAGGCCGCTAGGTGGTCTGCGCAGCATTTGGGACATTTGGGACAAAGGGACGCGCGGGACGCGGAAATCCGAACTGGCTGAAAAGTTGAAAAAATTGACTAACTGTTGAAACGGGCAATCTGGAACGCTACGGGACAATTAGTACGCGGAGGACTGCACGCAAGTTGGTTGAAAAGACTTAAGGCAGCTCGGAACAGTTGGGCCGAAGGTACGTGAAGTACATGAACCGGTCGGATCGGCCGAAATGAGAACTTTCAGTACCGAGACAGTCTGGGACAAAAGTATGCGAACCGGCCAAAACCGGTTCAGCTGAAATCGGGAAAATTTGTCCCAAGCAGTCCGCGACAAGTGGGACAAGAGTACGCGGAGGACGCGAACCGGCCGGTTTAGCTGAAACAGAGGACTTTTTATACTGGGACATCCCGGGCCAAAAGTACGCGAGGGACGCGAGAAGCTGAAGGAGCCGAGAGTGAATCAGAACGTGCCACGTGTCTTCGCCGCAAAGAGGGACAAGGAAGCTTCGAATCGGCTGATAGGAGGGGATTTTCACTCCGGGACAGCTGGGACAAAGGTACGCGAGGGACGCGGAAAGCCGATTAGCGGCTGAAGGTGAAGAATGAAAAGTCACGATGTTTGACCTCATGAAACTTCAAACGGCCATACTTTTGACTCCAAGCTCCGATTTCCACAAAATTATACTTTCTGGAATGAGCACAAAGTCCTCTACGGTAGATATATTTAATGATAAGAGAAACATATTCGGCCCCAGTCAGTTAATGCTCATTCCCGTCAAATGACAGAAAACGCCTGCCAGACCCCAAATAGCTGCCCGCACTCAAAAGGCCATAACTTTTGCATTTCTCAACGAAATCGCACAAAATTGGTACCGTTGGAATCATGGCTCCAATCCCAATAGTACAGAAATCAATAAGTTCCAGATTTGATGAGACAATTGATTGATATTTTAAAGAAAACGTGTCCAAGTTCATAACAGTGTTTTATTTGGTAGCTGGGAGTGCAATTAAGAGGCATGGTCATCATTCTTTCTCTGCTGCAGCACATGGGACAATATGGGGAGCCTTTTCCAAGTAATGTATAATCATTTCACTCCATTTAATACCTCTTACAGGTGGTTGAAGGACAGATTTTGGGATTTCCATTTTCCCTTCTCTTTTCCTTCTCTTTTTTCTATAAATTGGAGTGTTGGGCTCATTGTAAAGGGAGAGTTTTTTTGGGTAGAAAAGCTCTGCCAAAATTTCTTTGTGAAGGTAGTGTGTTGTAGGCCCTTGTAGTGGACTCCTTGCATGGTGATCCAGGCCCTTATCTTGTAATAGACTGAACTGTGCATACCAGGAAGCAATAAAATACAAGTTTGTGGATGTATCTTCCCTTGCTGTGTTTTCTTGCATTCTTCTTTCCCTTTTATCATTCTACAAGAATATTGTGTCTATTATTATGTTCTTGCAGGAATTCATTATCATTGTGTGTGCTTGGAATATTGCTGTGAATGCATTTTGCTAGATTATGGAGAACTGTCATCACCTCTTCTAGTGTGCACTTTCCCTCTATATTTCAGACATTTGGAGTTACTCTCAAACCCTCCTTTTCTAGTGTATCACCGCTTTAGTGTAGGCTTTCATTTTATGCATTCTCTCTCCCTGGTCCCTTGGAAATTTAGATTAGAATAGTTAGCTTATCCTGCATTAGAGTAGATTGTGGCAGGTAGTTTAGGAGTAAGAACCAGCTTTCTCTGGAGGTCTATCTCAAGTAGCAAGTCCCACAACTTGGAGATAGTACCCATGTTATCCAATCACACTGGATGCCTAGAGTGATCAAACTAGAAATATGATCATTATCCAGGGGTGTTGTGATTCGGTGATAAAAGTAACTATTTCAAAAATCTCATTCAAGTTAAATATATATTTTTTTTAGAAAAATGCATCCACATAAGACCCCCTTTTACCCCCCCAACTTGGTGCACTTACCCTTCATAAGATTTGGCAAACCGATAGGATACTAGGGGAGTAATAGCTCTACTTACTCCATAGATGGTAACATTACAAGGCATAGTCGTTGCTTCGAACAAGGACTCAAACGGTGAACTCTAAGATGATCTTCACCACTCAACATCGTGTCAGACCCCATGCACAGTTTCTAAACCTATAAGGAAACCATATACTCTAGATAAAATTTGGACCATGTTTTTGCTAAAATATGGGTTCATTACACTGTCACTAAACATACTGACGATGACACTAAACTCAAACTAGGGGTCTTATTTACCTAAACTAGGAGGTTTCATTGAGTGAAAGGTTTAAGTTCATTCTATGGTTTAAATTTATTCTATGGTAAGAAGGATAACACATGAAGACATGTTATGCACAAAACTAATAATAGGGTTGAGTGTTTTGATTAAATCTCTTTATTACATTTACAAGGTAAGAATACAGCACAATATTTAATTAATCATTTATTGAACACTAAAAAATTCACTATAAGATATTAACGTCAAATTCATTTACCATATATATATGTCAAACCTTTTTAGCATATGCAACTATGAATGAAATTCAACCTATGATTAAATGTAAATTTCATAAAATATCCCTAAAACTAGCATCTCATACATATTAGCAAATTGAAAATATAACTATTCTGTAACATGAGACTACATTATACATATACTGATTTTACAATGACCTATATAAATTACAATAATAATTAATGAATTACACATCATCTTTTCACCATCTTTATTGCATGCACTGTTAAACTGCATGTGAGCATGAAATCAACGATAAATCGTTGACATGGCATCCACCCAGATCTAGCATAATTAACTTATCTTTAGTTTACCATTTAGACATAATAATAATTACAATTTGCATTCGACAAGGAGAGCGTTAGAGACATGTATTTATTTCATTTCATTTCACTTTATTTCTGTAACCAAGGAGAGAGAAAGAGATAGGGAAGAGAGAGAAACACTATTTTGTTTAAAGTTCAATTTCACACAAGTCAAGGCATAAGATAGAGTTTCTAAACAAGTTATTTATAAGTGTCAAAAAATTTCCACGGTGCTGTTTGTGCAACTTGACATAGGGTCCTACAAATTTCTTTTTAGGTTTTCCTACTAGTAGCTACAAAATGTTCAATTATGGCTCGGAGGCTAAGAAACCAACTTTCAAACATTGTCTTCCAATGAGAAAACACACTCATAGGTAAATTTCTACATGTCCTCATATACACGAAAAATTCACAGGAACTGATAGAATTTAGAAACTGGTGAACTAGTTTGCAATATGGTGACCAATGCTTTCGAGAGCCATCCGGTCGTAATTGGTCCTATTTTGCAAACGAGTAAAAGTTATGACTGGGATGTCTTAGAAAATGGCATGTGCAAAATCTAGCGTTCGATGGAAAGATATTTTTCCACAACGCTGAAATTTCCTAGAAATTTCCCCTATATATGGGGAATTCGTCATAGTTGATGGGACTGAGAGATTGGATAAACGGGTTGTTCAGGATTCAAATGCGACGGGTTTTTCAGAGCCATCGGTCATAATTGATCTAGTTTGACCTAGTCAAAACTACTTACCGGAGGCCTACAAAATTCCTTTTCAATAGGGATAACCAAGACATGTGATTTTCCTGGGACAAAGGTTCTAGGAAATTGTTCATTCGGTAAAAATACCAGAGGTTTGTGAAGGTGGACAAGCATTTCATTGTTTAGGGATCAAACAATGGGTCAAAACAAAAGCCAATCTTAATTTCAGTTTTAACCACTCCTTACGAAAGTTACAAAATGCAAGTAATAGGATGCTCCTAGAGAAGTGGTGATCTATTAAGACGCAGGAGATGGTCAAACGGGGTCGAGCTAATGATGTTAACCATGACTTGTCTACATAACAAGGAACACATGTTGCGATCTAGTTTGGTTAGGAAGTTCTATTTATGGGGCTCTAAATGAGTGTATGATTTCACGTGT
Organism: Taxus chinensis; assembly: GCA_019776745.2. NCBI lineage: Eukaryota > Viridiplantae > Streptophyta > Pinopsida > Cupressales > Taxaceae > Taxus > Taxus chinensis. The sequence continues at coordinate 95,641,974 of CM034153.1, forward strand.
TTTCTATAGAAATTGTGTTTTTCTAATTTACATGAGGTACGACACGAAAGGTTGTTATTAGTTGATGACTCATTTAGCTATCGCCAATACCAATGGGAACGAGTGCCAAATCTTATGATAACCCTAAGATTCTAACAGTACATAAGGTTGTGGTCACAACCATGAATGATGATCAAATTACAAGTATGTTAATGTACGAATCATAAGGAGAAGTTTTACTGTTTTGCACTAAAATATTGGTTAAATATCCAATTATTAAGTATCTCATGATTTAATATATTCTTTTTTTGTTGTTCCAAATGAAGCACCAAATTATATGAAAATTATTAAATATTTCAGAAGGAGACCATGCCTATCCATGAATGACGCGGTGAAAGAGGGGCTCCATGTAGGTCTGCCAACATTTCATGAGACTCCAAAGATCGTTTAGGCATTCTGTCAAGTAGTTCACGTGTCATGGTCGTTGAAGGAAATACAATTAAAGGAAATGTTTGCAAGTGATTACATCCTAGAATTGGGAAAATCCTTAACCTAGTATTTATAAAGTTAGAACACTTCCTAGCATGAAAAAAAAGGGAAAAATGAGTTTTTGAATCATAATGGTTATAACACAAATTGACTTCCTTCATTTCATAAAGAAATTCTTCATGTCAAATACAAACAAACAAGAATCTTACATGGTTAGGAAAACTCCATGCAACTACATCTCTTGAGGAACTTGTTAGACACACCACAGACCCGACTAGGCATCCATATTTACCAGGAAACCTACAACTATTAAAATCTAACAAATCTCCCTTGTTTTTCATGTTGGATGATCATGTAAAGTTCAAGGCTTCCTTGATTTGAATTATGATGGGTGTACATAGAAAGGATGTATGGATCTACACCTGAGTATAATTTTCAGCATGTATACTAGAAATCCTAACACTCTAGATATTGTGAATTTATTTACTAGAGGAAAGCCGTTGAGCTTGAGAGGAGAACTAGAAACAATGATAACACAAACAAAACTGCATCATATGTAATGAACAATAGCTTCCACCATTTTATCATTCAACCAATTTATGGAAGAAGAATAAGGTATCCTAATCTTTTGATAACTCTTTATGAGTAAAATCTACATGAGTAAGAAATTCAAAATAGTAAACCAAATAATACTCTTTCCGAATGAAAGCGGATAAACTTATGAAGAGGGCTGAAATAAGTCCAACACATTTTATTGAAAATTTCAAATCCTTTTCCATAGAATTCAATCTATATAGTTTCTACAATGTTACAGTACATGCGGCCATCATTCTTTTTAGGCACTTCAGTCAAACATTTCACATGCCAAATGCATGCTTTTCTAATAACATACATATCTGTTGGAGAACTTGTAAAAAAACATATGAGAAAATCCTCATTTTGGCACAGGATGGGATGAAACCAACAAAGGTAAATTGGTCACGTTAGAGACTCATTTGCATCCACATTTACAAAAATATTTCCCAAGGCACTCATAGCTAATACATCTGACAAAATCATTTCCAACCATTCTCCTTTGCCTCGCTAACCTCATGATACCCAATAAAGCTAAGCATACAGAAATTCCACGATCTGGGAGGTGGTTAACAACTCGAGTACATAAATAGGGTGCGTGAATTACTCAATAAAGAAAGTGATAATTCTAAATGACATCCACAATGTGTCATTCTCCACCTGTTATGCACTCTACTCTTGTCATTTCAATTAACTCCCCTTGCCCAAATCATTCTCTCTTGTCACGTCCTACATTCACTACAACAATCCACTTGCTACTTAATTTACAACATTTACAAGGGTTACAAGGTGGTTACTATTTGGAGAGCACAATTAAGGTGCATGAATCATTGTGAAATGGAAAATAAATCTTTTAAAATATGCAGGGACGTGGCTCTCCAACTACTGCCCTCACCCACTCCTCCTACCACCACTAATTGTTGCCCTTATTTTAATTTAATTTTATTATATGTATATAGATATATAAAGGTGTATCTATTACATTTCCCTCCCCTTATAAGATCATCATTCTCAATGCGAAATAGCACTGAAGCTTGAAGGTATAGGAAGACAAGAAGTTAAACAGTGACACATATCGTTTGACAAAACAAATTATTGGTATAATGTGACCACAAGGAAGCAACTAAATTTTGCAAGATATTAAATTTTAATTTTTTGTGAAGATTGAAAGTTCTATTTTTCTTTATTACTTAGTATTTTCCTTTAAATTATTTATTAATCTCAACTCTCAGTATTTCATTATTTAAGATTTTTATTTTCTTATGTTCAAAGGTGCCCAATAGGACTGACATCACATTACCACATCAGGGACAAACACAACACTAATGGTTCACAAGACATATTGTTACATACTTCAATGATTCTATCACGTCAAAAGAACTTAACCAAAAATTAAGTCACACAACATAGTACTTATTACACATACCCCTAACACAACAATGCTTATAACATAAGTAGATTATGACAACATGGAATTCAAAACATGTACACATATAAAGGTTTAACATAAATCGAAACAATAATTATAGCTACATAGTGTTAAGATGGAACCAACATCACTAGAGATAACTGTTAGGATATACGGGATAAAATATGAGGAATAATCCCTCATAGAATCGCAATAGTAGAAAATAATATGCAGAAATTATTACAGATCTCAAATAAAATTACAGAATAAAATAACACAACACAAAGAGATAGTATTTAATGTGGTTCACCTAATTTGGGCTATGTCCACCAAGAATCACTTGCTCAGATTTTATCACAAGCCATCGCTCTCTCAATAACATACCTAGATCCATTTAGAGCTATGCTAAAAAAACTCTACAAAATTCATAGCCAAATTCAAAGCACATCTGCAATGTTCTTCATGCCTCTATCATATGCATAAAACCATATAAATAGGCAACTGCTTAAGTAGTTTTACAAAACCATGGGTATCAAAACCATGGGCAAAACCTGTCCCATAAACCTATGGGTAGAAAATCTTGCCGATATGAGAAGAGCACATTTCCTAATATGTCGGGTGCATATTTTCGAGGCAAAAAAAAATTACACCTAAAAAAAAAATTCAGTGGTTGCAGCCCTAAACCCCTGCTACCGAGCACTGCCACCCCCAAACCCCCGCTCGGGGCCCGGCTCGGCCCCGAACCCTAGTGAGGATATATGAAAAGTTTACAGTACTCTTACTGTACATTCTTCAACACTTTCACACATGAAAATGGGCTCCACAACCTAACAATCTCCCACTTGGAGACTAGTTTTCCTCTGAGCAAGCTTCTCAACCCTTCACTATTTTCTATGAAGACCAACCAAAGCTGAACACAACTTCAATTTTTACCTTGTGACCACCATGGTCATCATGTCTACAAGATTATAATTGGTATGAATCTTCTCCAACTTCAACTTCTCTTCCTCCAAAGCTGTCCTGATGAAATGGTACCTCAACTGTATATGCTTTGTCCTCGAGTGGAAAGCAGAGTTCTTAGCTAGGTGTATAACACTCTGATTATCACTATGTAACTTTCCTTCCTCTTGCTTATGCCCTAACTCCTCAAGTAATTGTTGTAACCAAATCATTTCCTTGCTTGTCTCTGTGACAGCAACATACTCATCCTCCGTGGTTGACAAAGCCACCAACTTATGTAGTCGTGAAATTCAGCTTACTACTGTTCTACCTACAGTGTAAACATAACCTGTTGTGCTCCTCCTGCTATCTAGATCTCTAACCATATCTGAATCTACATAACCACACAAAATGGTGTTTGATCCACTGTAGCATAAAACTATCCCCATGGTCCCTCGCAAATACCGAAGGATCCACTTTACTGCCTGCCAGTGATCTCTACCTGGATCACTCATAAATCTACTCACTGCTCCCACTGCATGGGCAATATTAGGCCTACTGCACACCATGGCATACATCAAACTACCAACTACTGATGAGTAAGGTACCTTGGACATTTGGTTCTTCTCCTGCTCTGTCTTGGGACGTTGCTCCTTTGATAACTTGAAATGGCCTGCTAAAGGAGTCCCAACCAGTTTAGCATCCTACATATTAAACCTCTCCAAGACTTTCTTAATGTACTCTTCCTGAGATAAAGTCATCTTTTGTTCCTTCATATCTTGAGATATCCTCATATCAACGATTTGTTTGGCTGCCCCCAAATCCTTCATAGCAAAGGATTCACTTAGCTGCTTCTTGAGTACTTTTATTTCTTGCATGTTTTTACCTACAACCAATATGTCATCCACAAACAGACAAAGGATAATATAACGGCCATCCTCAAATTTCTTTGTATACACACAATGGTTAGAAGGACATCTAATATAACCTTTCTCCATCATGAAGCTATCAAATTTCTTATACCATTGATGTGGAGCTTGTTTCAAGCCATACAAGCTCTTCTTAAGTTTGCACACCATCTCCTCTTTACCTTTGACCTAATAGCCCTTTGGTTGCTACATATATATTTCCTCCTCGAAATCACCATGGAGAAATGCATCCTTTACATCAAGCTATTCTAAGACCAAGTCTTCTACTGCAACTATTCCTAGAACAGTTCTAATAGAATTCATTTTTACTACAGGAGAAAAATTCTCATCAAAATCTATACCTTTTTTCTATGGAAACCCCTTTACCACCAACTGGGCCTTGTATATTTTATTGCCTCCTTCTTCCTCTTTGACTCTAAACACCCACTTGTTCTATAATGCTCTTTTTCCTTTGGGTAGCTTTACCAAATCCCATGTCTGGTTCTCCATGATAGCCTGATGCTCCTCATCCATGGCTTGCTCCCACTTCTTCTTGGCATCTACCTGCATTGCTTCATCAAAGCTCTTTGGTTCTCCATTATCAATGAGTAATAAATAATAAAGAGAAGGAGAAAAACATTCAGGTTCTCTTCTTACCCTAGAAGACCTCCTTAATATAGGAGTTTGGGGTTCCTGTTGAGGAGGTTCCTGAACTGATTCATGTGTCACTTATCCATCTAGAAGATCTTCTACCACTGCATATTCTTTCTTGGATTATTCCCTATTTTCCTGAAACTATTGCTTATACATGACTTTCTCATTAAAGACCACATCCCTAGACTGAATGATTTTCTTGTCCTTAATACTCCAACATTTAAATCCAAAGTCATCGCAACCATAACCAATGAAAGTACATTTTTCTGATCTAGTCTCTACCTTGGTCCTATCATCCTTTTCTATATGAACAAACACCTCACATCCAAAGACTCTAAGAAATGAATAATCAACTTTTTTACCATACCATGCCTCCTCAGGTATGCCTCCATCCAAGGCACTTGAGGGTCCTCTGTTTATCAAGTACATAGCTGTGCTCACCGCTTCTACCCAAAAATAAAGAGGCAGTCCTGCATGTAATCTCATGCTCCTAGCACGTTCCATTATTGTTTTGTTCATCCTTTCCGATACCCCATTCTGCTGCGGAGTTCCTGGAACCGTCTTTTGCCTACGAATTCCATTCTTAGAATAGTAATCATTAAATTCATTGTTGCAATACTCTCCTCCATTATCTGACCTGAGCCATTTTAGCTTAAGACCTGTTTCATTCTCTATCAAGGCTTTCCATTTAACGAAAGTGTCAAATACATCAGATTTATTTTTAATACAATAAACCTAAACTTTCCTTGTTGCATCATCAATAAAAGTAACATAATAACTTGAACCCCCAAGAGATGATACTTGAGCCGGCCCCCACACATCAGAATGTACCAGCTCTAACTTACTCTCTTTCTTCATAGATCCAACCTTGAGAAACCTTACTCGCTTCTATTTCCCATATATGCAGTTCTCACATAAATCCAAACTTGTTCCTGTATATCCGAAAAATTCTTCTTTATGATGTTCATGCCCTTATGGCTCATATGACTGAACCTATAGTGCCATAATGTTGTTTCTGCATCTGAAGCCACAAGATTACAATCATTAGTACTATTAGTGGTTAAATACAAGGTTCCAACCTTATTACCTCTTGCCACCACAAGAGAACCCTTGGTAACCTTCCAAGAGTCCGCTGTAAATATCACAGTACAACTATCACTTCCCAACTGCCATGCCGATATCAAATTTCATCTTAATGTAGGCACATGTATGACATACTTCAATAGCCAAGTATTCTCATTCTGCATCTTAACCTAAATAGAACCTTTTCTAACTATGTTGCAAGGCTCATCATCACCAAGAAAAACATGCCCAAAATCTCCTTGACCATAATCAACAAAATAATGCCTATGTGGAGAAGCATGGAAAGAAGCCCCTAAATCTAAAACTCAAGATTCAGTAATATTATGCAAAGAAAGAATCAAAGCATCCTGACATACATTACCCATTTCCACATTTGGCCCCTTTTTTTCTTCCTGTTGTTTCTTCTTATCCCAAAGCTCTCAACAGTCCTTCTTTACATGCCCAGGCTTTCCACAATTCCAGCATACAATCTTGTTGTTAGATTTTGACCTTGCCTGATCTTTTGATTTTGCACGGTTTCCTCTATTCTTCTGTCTCCCTCTAGTTTCCACTGTCAAAGCATTCCCTGAAGTAGAAGATTCCTCAGATATTTTTCTTTGCATTTCCTCACTTAGAATCACCCCTACAACATCCTTAAACTTCAACTTCGAGTTAGCTGGAACCGAGTTACTTACTGCCATTACCAGGCTATTCCAACTCTCAGTAAAGAGCATAGAATTAATAAAGCCCTAACTTCTTCATCAAATTCTATTGTAACCAAAGCTAGCATATTCACAACCATATTGAAATCATTTAAATGATATGCTACTGAACTATTCTCAAACATCTTCATATTAAACAACTTTTTCATTAAAAATATCTTGTTAGATGTAGAGGGTTTTTAATACAACTTCCCTAATGCATCCATTAGATCTTTTGTAGTCTTTTCCTTTGAAACATTAAATAATACCGAAGATGCTAGACATAGCTGGATTATCCCTAGTGCCTTCCTATCCAGAAAATCCCATTCCACATCTGTCATACTCGAGGGTTTGTTTACCTTCTCAGACAACGGAGTATAAAGATCCTTTTGATAAAGGTAATTTTCCATCCGCGTCTTCCAAAGAATAAAATTCTTCCCGTTGAATTTATCAACCCTAGATCTTCCATCATCTGCCATAGCTCCCACTCAAGCTAAAAAACTTTCCCTATGATTCAACACTTCAACAAACCAAACTAGGCTCTGATACCAATTGTTAGGAAATAAGGGATAAAATATGCAGAATAATCCCTCACAAAATCGTAACAGTAGAAACTAATATGCAGAAATTATTACAGATCTCAAATAAAATTTCAAAATAAAATAACACAACACAAACAGACAATATTTAATGTGGTTCACCCAATTTGGGCTACATCCACCAAGAATCACTTGCTCAGATTTTATTACAAGCCACCACTCTCTCAATACAATACGCAGATCCATTTGGAGCTATGCTCAACAAACCTCTACAGAATTCAAGTGAATTCAAGCACATCTGCAATGTTATCATACCTCTATCTTGCATTCAAACCATATAAATAGGCAACTACTTAAGCAGTTTTACAAAAACCATGGGTATCACAAAAAGGGGCCGCAAAAAACCCACCACAACCCAATCATCACCCACACCTCCTCCCTACACACACCCATAAATCACCCAAAACCTCACCCCCCTCCCCCTCGCATCGCCCCTACACCCCTCGCTCCTACCCCCTCCCCCCATGCCCCTTATCTGAACCACCCACTACTCCTCCACCACTTTACCCACACTCACCTAACCCCCACTTTTCCGCCCCCTCCTCACACACCACACCGCTCCTCCCCCCCCACACCCCACCCCCCCCCCAACGCACCACTCCCCCCCTCACCCCAACCCAACCCTACCCTACCCCGAACCACCCCCCCCAACCTCCTTCATTCATGTCAACAACCCCCCACACAACCTCTAAACCCCACTCACCAACAACCTCTCCCCCTTGCTCGACAACCCTCCTACCTGACACCCCCCAACCCTCCTTCCCCCCACAACGCCTCAATCTCCCCGTATCCCTCACCTTTCGTCCCCTCCTCCCACCCCCCTCCTCCCCCACAACCCCCTGACCACAACACACCACCCACAGACCTCCACCCCCACTCAGCCCCCCCCACCCACCCCCCATCCACAAAAACAGGACCGCACGGACATCCCCCCTCTTCACCCCCTCCTTCACCCCCCCCCCACGACCCCCAAGATCACACTTCCACAACCATGCCTCCCTTCCCAAAACAACCTCATACCCCTCACCCCCAGACTCATCCCTACCCCCCGCCTCTAACCCTCTTCCCCACCACCCCCAACCTCCCCCCATCCCTAAGACCCACCCAATCCCCCCCCCAACCTACCCACTTCCACCCAATACCCCCCACCCCCTCCCGACACCCCCCCAACAACCACCCATCAATGTCACCCTCCTTTCGTCCCCCACACACTATAACCTCTCCTCACCCCCTTCCCCCCCTCCAAAACCGAATCTACCCCCTCCACCACTGACCAACCCACCTCGCATCTCTCCCCAACCCTCATATAAATTCTTGTCCCTTTGTGTCCCATTAAACTAGTGGTCCAACAATCTTGCCCATATGGAGAGAGCACGTTTACTAATATGTCAGGGAGGAATTTTCTTTCGAGGCCAACAAAAATTTACACCTAAAAAAAAAAGGGTACAGTCCTCTTAGGTACAGCCTGCAACAATTTCACACATGAAAACAAGCTCACAACCTAACCAATAACCTTGATCCATAAAGAGTCACATGTGGAACTCCCTAAACCAAGTCCCAACATACAAGACATCACAAAAAAATCTCCATATATCTCTTGAAAGCATCCCACATAACAAAATTGCAATACCGTCCTAAGATCAAATAACAATCTATACTCCTCACAAATATAACATCAACAAATCCCATTACCTCCCAAAGCATCAATCATACCCACACAAATCTCTATGCCTCCCTCAAGTCTTTTATGCCTCCCTCAATCTCTTATGCCTACCTCAAGTCTCTTATGCCTACCTCATTTAGTAATAAATACAATGATTTTTCCTTTTCACTCCTTAAAGAGGTTGGTTTCCATATGGCCCTAGGCACATATAGTCCAAGAACCCCTAACCAAAGTGACATAATAAATTATGGTTCAAAAATCCGATATTTATCTATTACTCCTTGAGACATACCCCTGCACAACGAAGAAGCTTCATAGATTCCACCACTCCATGGTGAATCCCATGATCCTATCCCAACATATTACAACATTAGAACTAGCATAAGAATCCATTTCAAATGCCAAGTGGCAACAATTCCAAGCCTTGGGCTAGGCTATAATATTTTAAATTAGAAATGAATATTAAATCTAAGCAAATCAATGGCCAAATAACCATAGTAGTGTAAAAATTTTTGCATGTAGTGCAACCAACCTAATAAAATACCCAAAATATAATAACATATCAATCAAGAAACTGCAAGTTCTAGAAAGAAAAGGAAAGTTTTCAATTTACAAATAAAACATGTGTAGCGAAATACCAATCACAATAACTATGTGGCCCTTATCTGGCCACCAAGGGGTACTCAACGAGTTACTGGTACTCAAACATAAAGCCTCAGCTCGTAAAATAACATATCAAATAATACAACTGTCATCATGTTTTTCTGAATCATCCCTCCACTACTTCCACAAGCCTCAACATAGTCGTAAGTACACTTAAGTTGAATCCATCCAATAACCATATAGGGAGAGAGAAAGGAGTAAAATTCACCATCTACTAAGCCTAAGGTGTCCACGAAACTAAATATGCATGACATTCATTGAGAAAGTACCATACATACCAAACGAACAAAATTAGTTTTTAGCCTATGTAAGATTGCACTTCCTATCTCATACTTGGCTCAAGTGATTGGTCAACGGTACACATTTCCTCACTCCAAACATACACCTTCTTACTAATTTTTCTTAGATTTGGTTAGTGTAAGGTCCACAACATAAGACATAACTACATCACTAACTTAATCTTCATTCACACAAATTAACCATAACATCTTACACATGGTATATATAGGCTATAACACAATCATTAATTTCATGGGTAACGATACATCATATTACCACATTCTACACCCAAAGTGTGATCACTATATAATAGGTATCATATGCTCACCATATGACCCTAAATCACGACATGAATCATCACATATTACATGAATTATACGTATGAGTAACACAATTTCTAACATTACAACATATAGTCAATTACAATTACAACATGGTGGGACACACTATTCATCACAACATGATGATGACATCATGATACAATCCAATTAACTTTACACAAAATTTATTTATTTTAGTTTTTTTACACACATCAAGGATAAACATCACACATGAACTCTCCATAGATTCCACACAAAGAAGAGAGAATAATCTCATCACAAGCACATCAACATGATAACAATACCCCACTAAGTGACATACATAACATGTGCGTCACAATATCACAATTACGACATAGTTTCACATCACTTTATATCACATTAATATTAGAGTCTCTTACCACCACCATGCAACACCAATCACAACTTTAATCTGTCCAAGAGGTTCGAGAGTGTGAACCTCCACTTTGATACCAAATCTAATGCCCACATTTTACACACCCAAATACAGCAATAATAATACTAGGATCAAATTTTTTTTACTTACATTGCTCACTTACACCAACACCATAAGGCTCCAAGTAGAGGAACTCAACACGCATATGACCACTTACACAATTCATCGAATCACATAGACACATGAATCACCATATACATATTTATGCAACACTTTCCACCATTGAATAAATGCAAGCAATAATCCCAACAACAAGAAAAGTGAGTCAGGATTTGTAAAACCAAAACACCTAATTACCATGATTACATATACGTTATGATTAATATTCCAATAACATTATTAGGTACGTATAATTTTCTTCTCCTTTTCCAACCTACATGTTCATAAGTTCATTCCACATGGAACTTACAGGTCGACCATTTAATTTTTTCTCTTTATCACTTATGACAATCTCCATCACATATGTACGTATTTTCCATATTTAAAATTACATATAAGATTCCTAATTCTCTCAAACTTATACTAAAGGTTTTTTTCTCCAAAATATGATTAGTCGACATTTAATTTTACCTTCATTATGAAAGGGGACCATCGATAAGTTGTCCAGGGAAAAATAATATGATTTAAAGGAGGTTAAGGTTCAAGTTTTCCTTTTCTATAAGCTTCCTTCCATATGAAGCACATTTGTTCTCTAACTATGGTTGTTTTAGTACCAATTTTCCTTTGATTAAGTAAGAATTTACAAGACATAATTTTATTTTATTTTACTTTTAGTGGACTCTATATTGACCTCAAATGCCTAGTCCACCCAAGAAAAATTTGTATCCATTATTAACAAAATTCAATGCCTAATCATCCATAAGGACCTCAAGTGAATTTTTATTCCTAATCCATTATCACATATACTCTTATATTCTCATTTCATTTACATTGTTTCTAGGTCTTTTTTTTGTGTCACATTATAACATAAAGAGTTACGAAAGTACTTGTTTACCATTTTTAAGAAGTATATGATTGGAAGCATTATAACTACACACAACCCCAGTTAGCCTCTTAATTCAATTGTGGTTTTCCTTTATTTCCAATTTCACATAATGATCTATACTCAAATATATATGAGTTTAAGGAGAGAGGATATATTTATGATAAACCAACTTCCAGAAAATACCAAGGTGTTTATCTTGATAGAAACGAAGGTAAGACATTTAGATAAGAGGAACTAAGGAGTTAATTAACAAGAGTTAAGACCTAGAACAAACTATTTAATGATCTCCATTTATTTCATTTTGATCCAACAGGGGATTTATTCACTGATGAACTAATTTCTACATCTAATTTTGTAAGACCCAAAATCCAATAGGATAACTATGGGAGTAAGAGCTCTACCTACTCCACAGATGGTAATGTTACATATATATTCATTACTTCGAACAAGGACTAAAAAGGTGGAACTCCAAGATGATCTTCACCACTCAACATGGTTTTGGACCCCATGCACAGTTTCCAAACCTATAAGGAAACCACACCAACTCTGGAATAAATCTGGACCCTGTTGTTCCTAAAATATGGGTTCATGACAATGTCACTAACATACCAACGATGACGCTAACTTAAACTATGGGTCTTATTTACCTAACTAGGAGGTTTCATCAAGTGAAAGGTGTAGTTCATTCTATGGTTTAAATTTCTTTCTATGGTAAGCGATCACACATGTAGACATGTTATGCACGAACCTAATACTCGGGTTGATTGTTTCGATGAAATATCTTTATTACATTTACAAGGTAAGAATACAACACAATAATTAATTAATCGTTTATTGAACACTGAACATTCACTATAATATATTAAATTCAAATTCATTTACCATATATATATAACATTTTTACCACACATAACTATGAGTCCAGTTGATCCTATGATTAAAGGCACATTTCCGAAGATATCCCTAAAAACTCGCATCTATACTTATTAAAAATTAATATAATTTTGGGGAACTGAGGACGACATTATACATAAATCATTTAGAAGGACTATATATCTCATAATTAATAAGCATACACATCACATTTTTGCCATCTTTTTTGGCATCATGCAAACCATGGAGCATGAAATCAGTGATAAATTCAATGTCATGAACATCCACCCTAATCTAACATAATTAAGTCTTTAGTTTCCCATTTACATATAATAAAATTTACAATTTCATTCGCAAAGAAAAAGGCTAGACCATGTATTCCTTTAATTTCATTTCACTTCATTTGTAACAAGGAGAGGAGAGAGAAAGAGATAGGAAAGAGAGAGAAACACTATCTTCTTAAAAGTCAAATTTCACACAACTAGAGTTATCAATAGTTAATTACAAGTGTCATCAAGTTTCCACAGTGGTCAGGCTACCTAGCATGGGTTGTAAAAATTTCTTCTTATGTTTCCCAAGTAGTTGCAAAACATTCAATTAACGCTCAAAGGCTAAGAAACCAACTTCAAATGTTGTCCTCTAAAGAGAAAACACACTTTGGGTAAGTTGATACGTATCCTCCTATACACCAAGAATTCATAAGAACTGATGAAATTTAGAACTAGCAAATAGTTTACAAATAATGACATGATTTCTGGAGCCTTTGCTCATAACTGATCTAGATTTACCTAGTCACTATTATTGGGAGCCTATAAAATGGATTTTCCAAACTGTCAGGAAAAGTGTTTTTGCTTAGGATGAAATTTCCAAACAATTTTCTAATAAGAATACTAGAGGTTTACGATGATGAATAAGCATTTTGCTATCAAGGATTCAAATGGTGGTTCAAAAAAAAAGCCAACTTTTATGTTTTAGTAGCTTCTTACAAATTTAAAAAGGTATAACATGGCTCCTATAAGGGTGTCGAAAATGTAACAAATATTCATTTGGGATCAATCCACAGATTGATATGAAATGTCACATAATGAGGTACACAAAGCAAGCTTAATCTCCCCTTTAAAGAGTTACGAATGTTACTTTGTGAGTCTCTTGAAGTCACAATTTATCTATTTAAACAAAGAGATGGTAAATGATTTACCGAGAGTCACCACTTCAACTTGTCGATAAAACACTACTTTAGTGATCTAGTTGGTCAGGAAGTTCTCTAAATCACCTAAACTAACTGAGGGTTGAAGTTCATGGTTTCCTACCAAAAATTGTTATTTTGATTTGTGTGAGTTACGATAGACTTATGAATTTTTATTATTTTACAACAAGTTAATATAAAAAAATAAAGATTATGATAATCCTAAGCTTTTTAAAATTATATTTGTTGCAAAAGGAAAAACTAAAGTACGAGAAATAGAAACATACAAGGAGGTGAACCATGCCTGGAGGAACGAAGCCAATCAAAACACCATGGGATTCGTTCAACATTCCACTTCAGCATTTTATAGAAGAGTTCATGAGCATCCAAAATTTTTACCATTTCGCCGTTTCTGAAACCTAAAAGTATTTTTTAAATGACCCCATTTTCCACACATAACCAATAATAAAACCATCAGTTTAAATGGTATGTCGATAATAAAAGATTGTAGAGCCCCGAAAGTCGTTAGTGTAGGTTATGTCGATAATTATTTGTGATCTAATAAACCAAAAAATATTAAACCCAGAATGCGCCAGCACATGTTAATGGTGTTGATGCTAAGATGGGAGCTCCCTTAGGATAGCTAACATGGAAGATATCCATAAATACCCGCATACAGATATTGTAGATGCAAGCCAACAATAGTGTTCACACCCATACTGAAAATCCCCCTCCATAAAACTATAAGTTTCTATGAAAGACAAAAAAATAAGAATTTACTCTGCTCAAGAAAAATACATATGACCACATCTCTCGAGGCATTGTTAGACACCACCATCGGCCAACTAGGCATCCCATATTTACCAAGGACAAATGCAACTATATTAAAATATGAATATCTCCTTGTTTTTCAGTTGATGCCAGGTGTAGCTCAAGCTTCCTGATTTGAATAGGGAAGTGGGTGTACCACGGAAAAGGTTGGCTGGATTCTACCTGGGTAAATTTCAGAATGTATACTTGAAATCCTACGCATCGGGATATTGTGATGGATCCATAGACAAATTGTTGAGTTCTTAGAGGTGAAACTAGAAACAACATTAACGAAACAAAAGACATCAATTAAGAACACTATCTTCACATGTTATCGTGAACAACTTGATGACATAATACAGTATCTAATATTTTGATCAATCCTAGGACTAAAATATAAATGAGTAAGAAAACTCAAAATTAGTAAACCAAAAAATACTCTTGCGAATGAGAATGGATAAAATTATGAAGAGGACATAATAGTCCACACATTTTGCTTCAAAACTTCAAACTTTTCCACAAATTCAATCTGCAATTTTTTGGCTTTATGATGTCCAATGAAGCCATCATCCTTTTGGGAGTTTAGTCCAAACAGTCAATGCCAAATTCAAGATTTCCCAATAGCCTACATAGTTATTAGAGAACTTGAAAAAAAACATACAAAAATCCTCATTTTGGCCCAGGATGGGCGGCATCTAGAAAAGGTAAATTGATCACTGGAGGACCCAATGCATCCACATTTACAATAATCTCATAGGGAACTCCTAGCAAGAAATCTGAAAAAATAATTTCTCAAACCAATTATCCCTTTTCATAGACTACAAATCATGATACAAACATAGCTAAGCAATACAAAACAGCCCACAATGTGGGCGGTGTGTTAAACAACTGAGTACATAAATAAGGTGTGTGAATTTACTCAAAAAATAAAGTGGACAGTTCTGAAGAATCCATAAGGTGCATTCTCACCTTGCTACACAATTACTCCTATCATTAAATTCACTCCCTACCCAAAAACCATCTTCAGTCACGTCCTACTTTCACTGCAAAAATCCATGGATGCTTAGTTAGACAACATTTTATAAGGGGTACAAGGTGGTTACAAGTTGGAGATATACTTAAGGTGATGAATTATTGTGAAATGGTAAAGACATTGTTTGAAAATGTTAGGATTGCAAACTCTCTAAATACTTCCACATTCCCTCCTCAAACGTCCACTAATTGTCCCCCCTTATCTTTAATTTAATTTAAGTTTATGTTTCTTTTTAAGGTGTCAAGCATTTAGGACGGCTCGTACACCTTATCGGGAAACAGTGAGAGTGATAAGGACATATAAATCCCACGTGGAGTCAACTAGATGAGTTTCACCATAAGAGGTCAGGAGATAGGGATAAAGACCACAAATACAATCTAAGAGCCCTAAGTAGAAGAATGATGATCGTGTTGAGAGGGACCTAGAGACAGATTAATCTAAACAGATATCAATTAGAGAGTTGTGAAAATCCATGCATCTCATTTCCTGGGGATACTAGGAGATTTCAGGAAGGGGCCAGGTTGGTCATGAGTGGATGCTTCAATTTATGTTCGTGTACCAGAACTGAGGATCGTGTTCTATCATCCTTCGGAGAGATGGGTTTAGGTTGGTCGAGGGACTGAGGATGAGAAGCTCCATGTGATTCTAACATAGTTACATGGAATTGTCCTTGAGGAGCCTTTGGATTTTGATACTTAACCAGGATGTGTATTCAACAAAGAATAGATGAGTTCCATGACCTACGTCAAGCATCGAGAAAGTGCTAGAGTATGAGCGGTTTTTTTTAGACTGCTTCAGTGGTTGATACCGGTAGGAAATGAGTAGGTGATGTAATGGATCATCGGGGCTTCCTTCTTTTAAACTAGACTTATGAAAGGGAAGTCAGCAGTCATTTTCTCTAAAAAATTAGTAGAGGCTGTTGAGAAGCCTACATTGTAAGAGGATACCTGGGGGGGAAGACACAAACAGGCCAGAGATTAGTGTGTGGAGGTAATCCCGGAGATGTAGGATAGCAGAGGATGAGGGGGTCAACCTCCTCCTCTGATGGACCATGGTTCTAAATAGTCTGTATTAATAAACCTATCAGCCACACATCATCGGTAGTAGAAACGCCCCCTCCACCATATAGACCTCCACAGAGATTTGATGATCAGAGTAGGACACCATATGGGGCCTCCTCTAGGGGAATATCAAGCCTAGATACAACCTATAAACTCATTCACATCTCCGCTTCCTCTTTCCGGGCTTCACGGTAGAGAATACAAGAAAATATCCATAGTAGGATATCGGAAATATGACAGAAACCACTAGAGAAACTGTTAGTATCCTCTTCTCAGAGAGTGGACCCAGTATTTGCTATGGGTGCATGTACTTGGTCATCATGGGAGAGATAGTGCTCTCATTTACCTTAATACCAAGGGTAAGGAAAAATTAATATTCATATAGTAGGTGAAAGCTATTAGGAACAAAATGATATTGACAATCAAGAACCACCAAAAACATATCCCTGGGCATGGGAGTGATACATAGGTAACATTGATGGAATTTCGATTTCTCTTTATTTTAACATGTCCTCAGATATTTTATTCTCATTTGCAGTAGAGCGATACTGGTTAGTGGAAGTTAGGAAAAGTTTAGGATGGGATTTGGCATTGGATATGGGCTTTTGGAGCCAATCTCACAATGGGCTCCTTAGTTAAGGAGTATAGTTTGACCTCAGACCTTTTGTCACACCCATTGTATCTTCATATCCTTCCGTTGGGTTCCTATCAAATTATTTTGGGCATGGATTGGTTTCTTTGTAAAATTGCTAGGGTTGAATTGTTACAAAGTCCGGTATTGTTATCCAGATTCATTTTTTTCCCCCTCGGACAAATCAATCAAACACACCTTACAATAAGAGAAAATCATAAGGGTCGGCTTTGTCCTACAAGATCACATTCAATTGAAATCTGAGGGGGGCATGAACTACTATAAATGGCGGAATAATCTGGATACTGGGAGGCCACAATGTAAAAAGGATGCCAAAGGATCATAGGTAACAATGGGTTAAGGATCAAAGTTTTTGGACTTCCAATATGATCAGAGTGAGACAAAATTGGGTAAAGTATAAAAATGCAAGAGGAACGAGCCTGTTTCTCAATGATGCACCATCAAGGGTCAAATCCAAGGGAAGTTCCATAAATGAGCATGACGCTGTCCACGGGTCCCAGAACCTAACGAGGCAAGTTCACTCAAGGCCTAAATTGGTTAGTTCAGGAGGTTGATGGAAGCCTCTGGTCGCATCGGCACATACCAAGGATGGGTCAAAAGAGTGGTTCCTAATAGGCAACGAGCCACTGTGTGTCAGATTCAGAAAGGGGGAAAGAGTCAGTTGTTTGAATTTGCTAAGTATGGAAGGGATAGCAGAAGCTTCCAGTGGCCTCATCGGCACAATCCAAGGGAAAATCCAAAAAGTGGTGTTCAAGAATCCCGAAGCTTCCCATTCCAAGTCAAAAGTGGGAAAATCTAGCCATTTAAATCAACTAAGTTAGAATAATCCCAACCATTAGAACCTCCACATGTTCTCATTGATGTAAAAAATGAAAAGGTACACCGAAATAAGACCCTGATTAGCACCAACGCCCCACTCTTGTCAAGCTGAAAGTTGAACCAACCCCCAATAGTTATGGTATAAAAAAGCCAACGGAACTCCTTCATTTGGTCATCTTTGGTGAAATTTCAAAGGAAGAATCAAGATTGGGTTTTGCCAATGAGTGTGGGGTTCACCCCATGGTCCAGACTCAAAACGTGGAACAGAATAAGGCCTGAATTGCTTAATGTATCAGAGATGCCGTAAAAGTCCGTCACGTTCAATCTGTCACATTTTAACTGCAGAGGAAGGGGTCGAATCTTCATGAAACCTAGGTTTCCACGTGGTATTGTATGGAAAGACTCTTTTAATAAAAAAATTTTTAACTCATACCCTTGATAATTAGCAACCATATCTTTTCCAATAGGAGCTCAGATTTCGAGTGGAGAATGACATTTTGAAAAGATCTCTCAAATGTTTGGGCTTCCACTGGACCCATTAATATTATATCCACCATTTTTGAGGCTGTCAAGCGCCCACCTTCCCACAATGGAATGAAGAATAGTCCTCTTTCATATCAGGTAAGGGACAATGAAGGGGGCAGTATTTTGCAACGAGACTCTTCCTTATGGTAGGTGGATTTTAATACTCTTTCCTAGGGTGGTAGGAGAAGGTTTGAATTCTTCCATACTTTCTCTTCTTATTCTCCTATAATATTTTAAAAGAGGGGCATTTTCTAACGGGTGGTCATTATTTCTCTCCTCTCCTCTCTCTTTTTTCCTTATGGTAGAATTTGGAGTTTAATAATACTCTTTCTCATGGCTTTGTAATGGCATTTTTCTTGCCTCTGGCCCATTGATTATGTACTCTTTTGACTTATGGAGATAAAATATGTTTCATGATACCTCTGTCCATCCTTTTCCTTATTTATTGTTTCTTCTTTCTTCCTTCTTCTTCTTTCTTGCCTCTCATCATTACAAGGTATACGTGCGTACTCTAATCTCTATATATGTTCTGGTAGTTGGCTTATGGTTTTTTAAGTGGTGTTCTTTGTGAAATTCATATCTAGTCTGTGCTGGCATTATCCATCTCTCCATTCTCACCTCTCTCCCCACTTTAAGGTAGTTTTGTATTTGTGATCACACTTTTTTTTCTGTATATCACCACTTAGTGTAGTCTCCTTTCCCCTCCTCTCTCCCTGCCTCCTTGGAATGGTTAGATTGATAGATTGTTTTTCCTCTCCTGGTCACATGATGTGTTTTATGCAGGTAGTTTAGGAGTATGGGGACAACATTCTCTAGAGGCCCATCTAAAGTACACATGCCCCATAGATTAGATAGATTGTGTAATCCACGAATTCTCCATTTCAAACTCGGACATTGGGGGTGCCGTGATTTTGACACATAGTTTTTGGCACAGGGGCCGCCTGGGACAATGAAGTTTTTGATTTTTCTCTCATCTTTCCAAGTTGTCTCATTATAACACAATATTAGCCAAACCGTGCAACCACACAATATTTTTGGCACACCGGTGGAGAGGTATGAGCACCTTTACCATTTACTTAATCAATTTGATGTGTTCTTGGTGAAATTCAACCTTTTGATGCACATGGAGAGTCACATCTGGTGAATCCATCTGGTCAATATGACCCATTCTCTAAGTTATAGCTTTTCCTGTCTGTTTTCCACCATCTTTCTTAATCTTTCCTTCCACATCTTTCATCTCATCCATCTCATGAAGTTGTGCAATCATGATGCATTTCATCTTTGGATTCACACTTGCAGTAGCAACGTGAATTCCATCTCCCATGGTATTTCCACTCTCTAGATTAATATTTGAGCATATCTAAACCATTAATGATTACCCATATGATAGTGCCAAAACTATTTTGGCTAAGAAGTTATCAAGAGAAAGGGTATGTTTTGATGGTGACAATTATGTGAGAATTTTGGTTGTTAGAGAGATCCAAATAATGGAGAATAACATGGTATAGTCCAAGACTACTCACAATGAAGGATTTCGGATGGATGATAGGGAACCTTTTCCATGGGAGGCCCTTTTCCAAGAATCATTATACCCCCAGAACTTACTTCATGGTCGAAATGCTAACCCTAACTTGCGCAATGGAATGATGAGATTGAGGATTTGAGTCCAGACACAAGAAGAACCTGTCAATGGTAAATTCCACCACCTCCTAGATGTTCTTTTCCTTTCCTCATTAGTCGCATAGTAATCGTGTAGGTCTTCTATCTAGCTCCCCATCTCTGCCCGCAAGTGTTATTTCCCTTCTCCATACCTAGTCGTCCATCTCATCTCAATTAATTCTTCCTTTTCCTCCAGTAGTCACCCCTCCCCTCCACAACAGAGTTCTACTTCCCTCACCACACACACATTTGCAAATCTGGTTAACCACATCCTCCTCTTTGTTTCCTTCCCAATCCATATGGGGAAGAGATTCTAAAGACCGTCAAGGAGACAACAAGAAGAGGAACCCAAAAAAGAAGAAATGATAGAATATGAAGATTTGTGTTGCCATATTTGGGTTACAAAGATCCCTTGATTGGTTAAGCCATAGAGTAATGTCAATGTTGAAGAGCAGTGGTGGCCTGAGGATGATTTTGGAGTAGAATACGACCAATAACAAGAGGAAGAATATATGCATCTATGTTTCTCTGATGCAGTGCTATGATGGCACTCTGTCCTAAAGAGGATGCTAATCTAATCCAATGTTGTCACACATATAAGGAGGAAGAAAAAAATCAGCTCTAGTCCCATTGATAGGAGTAGCTGGGAAGAGATCAAATCAGAGTTTGATGCCACTTATTGAAGAAAACATTATTGAATATTTTTCTTTCATTTGAAGAGCATGGAGTTTGATCGATTAACCCATGATGGAGGAGGGACCCATACAGTTCTAGAAGCTTTCGGGTGTAGAACAAACACAAAAGAACCTTCAGTTCTTGCTCTCCTCACACTTCACCCCCTTCAGCTCTAATGTGAAGAAGAGTTTGATCCTTTCAAATTTCATGTTTTAGGATGAAGGGAGCCATGGTGAGCAAGTTTTCACAAATCAGGAGGACCCATGGAGGAGGTCCAGCATATGCAACAGTAGAACATGAAGGTAGACTATCTATCAAACTTGGAGATTGCTTAGTGGAGAGGATCATGGAGATTCACAATCATTTTCCTCCTCCATCATCCACCGTCCCAGCCCATTATCCTATTCCATGACAAGAGCATTCAAGGACAAAGTACATCACTTCATAACAACCTCTCTGGAACCAGGTTTGGAAATATGAATCTTCCATTTTCTTCATAAGAGAAGGCAGGGAAAGATCAAGAGGATGTATCATCTCTCTCACACAGCCATCACCAAGGAAGATCTGCAAGAAGATCCATTTTTTGGAGTTAATATCAGATAAATGGGGAAAATTCAAAGGACTAACCTGCCCACTCATATACTTGGCTTCTTAGAGCCAGGGGAGAACCACAACAAGTCATGCTTGCTTCTAGCATAAGGGAGAGTCCTTAAGAACAACGTAAATCAGCTGCCTAACCTCTTCAATCCCAATGTAGAGTAACCAAACGAAGGTATTTGTTTTGTTTTCTATTTGATACCCTGATGATTTTGTTATCCCAATTTTTCCCCAGAAAATTTACCAAACGCGACCCTGCCACGGAACAAATCTAAAGGTTAGTTCCGACGTATTGAGAACACTTTTGAATCTCAACAGTAAAGGTTGCAGAAGAACTCAGAAATGGAGAAACCAGGGAACTTAAGGAGATAGACAACATTAAGGAGGCCCATAGGGTCCTCAGAAAGAAATAGGGAAAGGCTTAAATTTCTTTTC